>JAMKCH010010983.1:0-109231 GCA_023653785.1 Ophioderma brevispina
GGGATGTTTGATAACATACCAATTGGTAATTTTTATCTCCAATTTCCTGGCTTTATGACTCAATTTAAAAGTTGCGCTCAATTATCGAATTTTGAAAGAATATCAGCATTATTATACCTAATTATTCTTACAAATTAACGTAATATTACTGGAATAGACACAATGGTTACTACCTCTTTTGCGTGGTATTATTACCTAACTATCGTTTATTTACAGTTTTTTTCTTGCTTCCAAATTGAACTTTTTATGTTAGATATCAGTAATAAGGCGCGAAGATTGTTTAGTAACCGGGATTGACCGGTATTTAAAGGGTAAAAAGCAAGGGGAAACCCATTCACAACGCATATCGTCCGTGCTGGGCGCTGACATATTTTGAATATTTCACGGGATAATTATTAGTTTTGGTTTTGGTATATACACACATACTGTCAATTCGATACAACAATCCGCCAAAATTCAGTTTGTTGGGATGTGGGGGTGCTATTTGGGTGGGATTGGGGTTGGTTTAAATTTTGTCCACTACTACCCATGGCCACACAAACGAATGAAATGACACATCAGACGCCTTGATTTAAATAAACCCCGCCTCAATGATACATCTTTTCACCTAAGCGCCGCTTGCCTTAAATGGAAACAAAGAGTATCTGAGCACAAATGATCCAGGTACTATTATTACAACCTGGCACCTCTAACACATAACATTAATTTGTATCACTACCGTTTAGTGGTATATGCAAGCGGCACCCAGTATGTGGAAAGAAGCGGAGGCGCCATTGCCTTTCTTTGTTGGTACTCTATGTTGCTTTTGTGGTCGGCAAACCCTGCGAGACGGTGTATTTCTAAAGATACGTAACGGTTTTGCCTCTCTATCTATATAGACCATCTTTGGTAAAAACTAGTACAATGCACGAAGCCATCACAATATTTTTACAGTGTACCCTCAACTTGCAAGTGATCACTCCGGTTAGGCTATCTATGCTTTAACCATTTTTTCCACATGTATTTTCAAACTAACAACATCAAGAAGCAAAGACTTCAAAACGCAATTTTGAGGGCTTTTGTTTGGTTTGTTTATGAAAATCGGGTTAAATTTTCCCTTGGCTATTCATGTATCGAATTCTATGTCTCTTCCATGGTTATTTCAATTGAAACCGTCAGTCTTAACAAGGTGAGAATATATCCTAAGTATAAATGTAATGCTTGTGTTTTGTAAATTGTTTTGGTTTTGCTGCTGGCTGTTGTTGTGGTTTTTGTCTTTATTTTTACTTTTAAGATGGACATTTTTTTTAAATGAAATTATGAAAAGAAAATTAAAAAAAGATAAAATTAGTCCATGTAGTAGTGAGACTATAGTGTACGATTTGCGCTTTCCGTATGTACAATTGTGAATTTTTGGCACACAACGTTCTTTAACATTGAAATCCATAAAATTGATGGAAGCACTTGCCAACCCCCCTTAATGGCCCCCAGCTTGGGTTTCAAGGTTATACAGGGGTCAAAAATTAAAATGTTCTGAATGTGTTTTAAAAAAACCACACCATGGTGTTTTGTCGTCACAAGGATTCCAAAAAGGTATGTTACACTATACATGGCCTTAATAGTTTCCGCCGGATTTATGGTGTAAAAACTGTACAAAACTGAAAAAATAAAAAAATGTCCATTTTGGGGTGTAAATGGGTCAAAAGTTAAAAGTTGCTTTGATTCAGTTGATATGTGGTGCAAATTGTTTCCCTAGCTTAAAGGATTGAATAATGAAAGTTTTGCCGTATCTGTATGCTTAGTTTTCACGTTATACAAAATAGGTCACAGGTTAATAAAATCCAATAGCTGGCAATAGCGTTGATTTTATTCGCCATTTTGGTTAATAACTAGACACTAAGATATAAAACGATTCCTATTTTCATCATTCTATTAGCGAAACCAACCATTTGAACCACCTTTTACAAATTTGAGGCAACTTTTAATTTTTGACCACCTGTACAAACAAAATGGACTTTTTTACCATTTTTGGACAGTTTTTACCCCTAAATCCTAAACTCTAAGTCACAGGTGTATAAATCTATACCTTTTTGGATCCTTTAACCAGACAGACTCATGGCGCTCTTTTCAACACAATCGGACATTTTAAAATTTTGTACCCCTGTACCTTGAAATCCAAGTGGGGGGCCATGAAGGGGGTGTGGCAAGTGCTTTCATCAATTTTTTTTGATTATCAATGTATAAAGTACTTGTGTACCAAAATTCATATTTATCCGGATTTGCACACTCATATAAGATCGTTCACTACATTCCCCCACTAATATGACTATCTGTGCGGGATCTTTACTCGGAAGAAACAAGCTAACAATACATTCTAATCAAGGTTCGTTTTAAAAGGGAAGTCAGTTTTCAAGACCAATGTGTATACGATTAATCATGGTTGACTTTGATTATTTAAAGGCGCATTCGTGATTCCAGCACATTCCACACTATTTATCATTGTTCCTAGATATCCTTGAAAAAAGATTATTTCCAAAATTTGAGTTGAATCCGATTCTTTCGGATTTTGTGTGTATGAGCAACTTGCTTGTTTCCCCACTTCCCATAGACCGCTGTGCTGTAATTTCTGTAAAAATACAAAATTGCGATTTTTTACAGACACGACCCAAATTGCACGTAAGATTAGGTACACGTGATTACTAAGGCCCACGGTTTAGATGATATAATCTCACCTTTTTTTGTTCGTGGGGACGTGGTTGTGGATAACGAAATGCCTTTAAGCCCCTGTTTTTTCATCATCCCTCTATGTATAATATTGCCAACTTACCTTTCGGGCATATAAATTAGGGGAAATTAATATCTTAAGCAGGGAAAAGATTTTTCCCATGTAAATAGTATGTGAGTGAAAATGACTCATTTCATCACAAAATCTTTCACATCCGCTCCAAACATGTTGACAAATCAAAAACTCAACGGTAGGTTTTTTTTCTCAAGAATTTTTTTTTTAAATTAAATCTATTATATAAAGAATTGGCCTTGTTAAAGTAGTTTAGAGTGAAAATAAGCGACAATTTTGGACAATTTGTAGTAGGACTTAAAAGCCTTACTTTGCTAATTTCCCTGGCCTATAACACCTGTTTTATTGACTATGTTAACATACTGATATGTCAAGATCCATTACTATGATCATATGTTACAGAAAACTCCTAAAACGTTTTGCGATATAATTTTTTTCCGCTCTATAATCTAACTTGATATACTTCTAAAACCAGAATGGCATGAATGACAGCGTATTGTATTTTGTAGGTAACATTTGCATTATATAAACAACTATATTTCTAAAATATATAAAAGCTTTGTTAGTTATTTTATTATTTTACAAATATATAAATCTTTTCTCCTATGAAGTGTAACGAAAGATCGCAATCGCAAGAAGCATTGATTTTAGATTTCAACGAATACGAAAACCTCCTAATTGAAAACAAGAATGTGTTCTCGTAAGACTAGATAAGAGGAGACCCGAAGGAGAGTGGAGAGGGGGAGAGGAACACATAAACGGTAAAGCGAACAGCCGGTGGAAGGGGCAACAATTTCCCTCCCCCAAACGGGTCTGGCAAAGAAGTCGTGCTCAGCGAACGAAAAAGAAAGGATAAAGGGAAAAGGAAAATGTGAAGGAATGAAGGAGGTTGAAGTGTGGAAGCACATGATGTTGAAACATTGCCTGGTCCCTCCAGTGTCTACACGTCCTTGCCCTTCACGAAGGCGCGGCGAACAAATTGAAATTGAAAGCTTGTATTTGCGCCGGGCCAAAATGTTTTAACCCCGTGAAAAATTTGAGACCTACCCTTGTTACGTCCCTGAAAGAGAGAGAAAAAAGATACATAACAAGATCGGGAGATAGAAGAAAACATTTCACAGAAACCTTACAAACTAATTATAAAAACGACGAATATAAAAGAAAGGTAAATGTTAAAGGAAATAAGAAGGGTGCTTGAAAGTAATGGCAATTGACACTATGATAAATGCAAATGGGTAGATTATATCTTCTAATGGAATATATAATTTTCAACCCCGGACTTTCATGCTAATTTTTTTTTTTTTTAACCAATTTACAATGTGGGAGACCGAAGACCGCGCGCCTTTCACACTTATGAATAACAGATACCGTGTAATGAAAGAATTTTATATGCAACTACCTGAATTGTTTTAATGTGCTGTGTCAAATTTGTAAATTTCACCAGAAGGATACTGGACTTTTTAAAATTTCTTTAAACAAAAAACAATGTTTGTATCATGTCCGTAGGCCACCTATACGCACGTGTGATATAACACTCACTTATAACCATGTATGGCAGTACGCCGTAGACAATGCATAGACTACGAGTGTGCAGTCCTGAATGCGTCTCATGACGTCTTGTAAAGATCCTTCATATTTTACATTTTCTGAATGCTAGAGTAACAAATTTTGGTTTGGTGGAATAAAGCAGATAGACAAATGTAAATTGTTCAATATTTGCTAAATGGTGATAATTAAAGCAGTATAGTAAATGCGTGAAAATATTACAGTCATTTTCTAAAAAGTATGAATAAAATCAAGACAAAAACATAAAATATGTCATATTTTGGGATATATCTATATAGTTAGTCCTAATATCAAATGTTAAAAAATGTCCTCTACCAACTGCAAAAATCCGCATAGTGAGGTGAGATGTACTTCTCGGTTATAAGGGTTTTTAGAAAGCTCATTCAGAACAAAAAAAATTATGCAAATTTTATGCATTGTGCTATTGTTTAAAAACTACAAGTGAAATTTTGTAAAAATCCTCTGGTGAGCCTTTGGACTCTTCTGAACTGATTTTCTATCAAAAAAACGCAACAGGTACACTTGTTACGGGGATTCTGTGATCTCGGACATTTCATTGCAGCCATACGTGCTAGCAGGTCGGGGACGGTGGACAAAACAAGAATGGGGGCCCCTATAGGTATGCTCGGCGAAACTTGGATCAAAGTCAGCAAGCCCAATGAATGATACAAGAGCTACATAATACTTTGAGATCACGACCCGATCGAATAGAAAATCATGAGAATTTCAAATTTTTGAAAGATTGTACGGCGGAGTTTAAAATATAGTGGTTAGCTAAACAAACTGTTAAAATATTTAAAACCTGCGGTTTTTTAAACTGTGCGTTTAGCTAACCACATAGTTGAAGCTAACCACCGTTTATTTTAAACATCGTTTGAAAAATTTACGGGCCCATTATATTTACCTTCTTTTAACCTTTATAGATAACATAACATAATAGCCAAAAATAATCAGGCAATGCGTGTAGATAAGGGCCCTCACAGAAGAGAATTATGTTGGACTTTTGTTGCCTCACCAGATCTCCAGGCATGCGAAGCTTCGAAGAATACAGCTGCATCAATACACAATCCCGGGGGGGGTGGGGGGTTACTCGCCCTCGAACCCAATTGGGTACGGGGGCGATCCACCTGGGTAAAAAGAATCGACCCCTGTTTTATAGTGAGACCAAATGTACAAACAAATATACCCATTATTAGTTGGGTTCCCAAAATTTCGACCCATTAATATAGTTGGCTTTGAAATTTCGCACCATTTTTCATAGTAATCAAGAAATCGGCCCCATTTTCATAGTACTTTTTCCAAAAATCACAATCAAATCCATTTTTCATTGTGATTTTAGCGCAAATCGACCCATTATTCATAGTAAAATGCGAACCAAAAATTGGAAAAAGGGACCCATTATTATTAGTAATGACCTCAAAAAAAAGTGACCCTCTTTATGTATCATGTTGGAAAAACACCATTGTTAGTAAGGCGTGAAAATGTGACCCATATCGGCGGCACATGGTACCTACCTTTTTCCCCTGAGTACCCCTCCCCCCGGACAATACATGCACCTGGTTCACCTGAAAATTTCCGATATTTCTGCAGGTGATTATTTTGTATATCTTTTGCATGACTTCGGTTGTTCTAATGGACACGGGGTCTAGCCACGTTAACCTAATTGACCTAGTTTGTGAAAGCACCCAAGGGCCTTTCCACTTAGTTATTATGCTGAATGAACTTTTATTTTCTGTCCTCCAGATCACACCCAAGCATGCCGAGAATATAATATTCCAGATAAATTTGCGGTGTGAAGATTCTTGTGTATCCCTACTACTTTCCGGAAGAAAGGTCTGGCCAAGTGGACATCCTGTGCAGCGCGCCCTATCTGGCGTATTTAATTCGACGAAACGAAACTAAACGAAATGGGCTCAGTGCAACCCATTGGATTACACGCTTTATTCCGGCCAGAGGGTAAATGTAGACACGGAATAAGCGTGTAATTCAATGGGCGCACTGAGCCCATTTCGTTTCCGTTTGTTTCATCGAATATAATAAGCGCCCCTATCTTCTCAAGACGCATCATTAAAAGGTTAGTGTAAAACGCGAAAGCAGAAGGAAAGCCGAAGGCGCTAGTGAATTCGGCATCCTTAAACGGATAAAGTGCAGCATTACATGCTTTTTATTCTGTGGGAGGTGCTGTCGATTCACTAGCGCTTTCCGCTTCCGATTTTCGCTTTCGCGTTTTACACTAGCCTCATTTAACATGCTATAACGGTTTTTTTGTTTTCTTTCTTCTCCAATAAGGATCAATCAATATTTTAACCTTTTTCTAACAAATGTATGTTCTCCTCTTTTCTGAAACAAATAATGATGCATTCGATCTTCTTAAGCGGATCGAAGCAAAAGAAACAGAGGGTTTAACGCTGCAAGGGGAGCTCAGATTCTGAGATTACAACAATCACATTTTTCGTTTATTAATTACAATATATCTTTTTTGATTTTATTTGCAAATGCTTTCGTAAATTAATAATGCCCTCTCTTGGTTGGGCCTCAGCGATTTGAAAATGAGGTGATTCAAAGTGGATTGATGGAACCCCAGTGACATACGAGTAAGCTATAAATCTATTTCTAACATTTTTTTTGCTGTTGCTCATATACCCCCCGGTAGCCTGTGAGCTAGCAGACATCTCGAGTACAAAAGGTTTGAGTGTTAATTTGTAGATAGCCTGACAGGAAACCCTGAAACGGCGCATTCTTACAATTACCAGCAAATTGTGGCTTTAGGATGGGTCTTAAGACAAATATTATAAGGGGTTAAATTTTTAAAATGGATCCATCAAAGTCCGGTCATACATCTAAATGCCGTCAATGCCGTCCATGATGAAATAATCATCAACCTATCTTCACTGCAGACGGTACCTAACTCAAAGATGTCAGGGACTTCAAGTACCTAGTGTCCTATGTTAGTTCCTACCCTGAGTACGAAATACTTGCCTGTCAAGCAAGGCAAGCTTGGAATGCCGCAATAAACTACATCACTTCTGCAAAATTTGGTTTTCCTATCTCCAATTCAACAAAGCTAAGTTCTTTATAGAGCCCGTGTAAGAGTATCCTGTTATACCTTTCCCACCACTTACATGCCCTGGACCATACTAAACATACCAAATTCAGCCTTCCCGACGCATGGCCTTCCTCAAACAGAATCCATGCCAACTCTAGTCAAAGAGTCACTGAAGCCGTGGTACCTCAAATACCAGTTGAAATGCAATCAAGAAGCATTGTCATACCCGGGTTCGAAGCCCTGAATTCCCCACGGTTACAACTCCAGCACAATTTCGAACGGTGTGAAAGTATCATAGTTCCGGCAGGTATCATAGTTCGGGCTCCGTATAAGTACAACGGAATAAAGCGTGAAACTAAAGTTGCGTGAAGAGTCAACTGAATCGATTGCCCTTTGTTTCATCTTGTTCCCGAGGACTATATCTTCCTGCCACACGCCGGTGTAGAATTCATTAAGTCCGCCGTACTCATAGTCCGGCTACAACGGTAAAAGAATAGGGCACTCGATCTTGGACTCTTCACGCAACATTGTAACGGTGTGTGCACGCGTTGTGGGGTCCAGGTTGTCGTCTATGGAGCCAGACTATGGCTCCCGCCCCTGAATATCATTACTTTCACACTAGGTTTTTTTTGTGCAGAATGTAAACCCCAATTGTTTTCCAACTCGTGGAAGTGATTTCAGTAGGGGGCCTTTTCATTATGTCAATTTTTTCATGCCATTATGTCCCTTTAAAGATTACTCCTTCAAATTACTCAATTATTTAATACAGTAATATAATAGCATTTTATTGTATTGATCACCTTTCCAATTATTCTCAAGTAACTGGGCATATATGGAACCAAATAATCGTGACGGTGAAGACTGTGCCCTCACAACCACCTCTGGTGGTAATAGATGGACTGACGTTTCTTGCATATTGGATCACCGCTACATTTGCGCCGTACCGAGTAAGTTTAATTTTGAGAACTTATTCTGTTTGTTTGATTGCTTTGAAACTAACACTGATTGTTTTATAATGATTGTATAATGTATAATAATTTCTAGTTTCTTTGTGTCGACCTAAAATACCAGGAAAAGACAAACACATGTGTATGCTTACTTTGTCACCCATTATTGCGAAGTGGATACCAATTTTGCTTGCATAAATGGCGAAAACCCCTTGATTTTAGAGATTTTTCAGATACGATATCAGTTATGACGTCACTTTGACGTCATATTGTTAAAACTTGATATGTTTGTACTTCATTTCGGCAAGGACATGGCTGCCTATTGCATAGGTGGATAGAGGAATAATAATAATAATAATGACTATTTATTAAGCGCACATATCCACCTACAAGGTGCTCAAGGCGCCGATATAAACAGATAAAATACATACATAAGGACTAAGCAATAATAAATGGAATACACATGTGGCACAAGGCACTACCAAAATTATGTAACATACATATTACCTCATAAAAAGATGTACTAAATACAGGAGACGGTTACAGGAAGACCGGACCCCCACCTTTGATTTTATTTAATCTTCGATTTGAACCCCTTCCGGAGCCTTCGACCAGGCCATTTGGACCACAAGTTATTATTCACAATCATTGAAATTGATAGTTTTAATGGGGACCAATGTTAATGTTACCCTTATCTTTTATATTTCGTTATTTTTATAGCCTGCTATCAAGGATCTGATCCAAACACGGACTTTAACTGTTCGGTTTCTTGCTCATCCTGCACAGAGGATAGTATGTGCTTCCACAATGGCGAATGCAGATGTATTCCAGAATTTGATGGCATGACATGTGATAAAGGTATTGAATCTGTTGGTCGTTATCTACGTAGTGCATTTAAACAATATTTTTAGTTGAATTGGACTTTGTTCGATTGTAATTCAATACTAGTAAAGCCACTGTCAGCATTTTTTTCAAAATGCAAACAAATCGCGCCCCCTATTTTTCATATAGTCCATTTTTTGCACTGTTGTATGGTTGTAGTAAAGACCCCTGTAATTGATTAAGCTCAACTTACGTATTTGTCAAGAAATGACGATTTTCATGCATTGTTTACTAATAAAAGTCGGGATCCCTGTAAAATGCTTTAGTGTCTGTTTTCACAAAGAACAGTAATATAAGGTGTTGATAAGACCTAACACTAGCATTTTAGAGATAAAATGGGCATTTTGAATTTGGGAAAAAATGGCTGATAGTGGCTTTTTACTTATTTTGTTTTCTATTACACTAATGGGGTTATTTTGTCACCTGAAATAGATTTAAACCATACGAAAAGAGGTTTTTAAAATGTTCACCGATATCCTTGAATAACATCATTCTGTTATTAGAATGGTGGTGAAATGATCGCCTCATATCAAGATTTGCACACATCATACGTATGGAAAATTCACAACGGATACAATTTAGGGAAACATATGGGTAAAAAGGTTTGGAATCATTTTATGTCCAACAGGGATGCGTTCAGTCTCGAATTATTCATTTTACCGATGTTCCCGATAACAATTTTGTCCTTAAATTACATCCGTTTCATAAAATTAACAACCATGAAGATAAAAATTACAAAGAAATAACATTAAAATGTTTTCAATTTGGAATTAATCAACACTATGAATTACAATATGCTCATCCACCAAGGACACAGTTCTGTGGGTTGTACTTACACATGCATTGACATGAACTGACCTTGTGTGATCTGGGTATCATGTATTCTACCCCAAAAGGGGTGTATTTTCTAAATACATTGGTGAATGAAAGCTACTGAACTGGGAAAAGGGAATTGAGATTGTACAAGCTCATAGTAGAAATAGCAGGCGAAAGCACTGCCCAAAAAAACTATCCCTCTAAACCAGTTTATCAAAATAAGTATACATTCCTTTTCCCTCCAGGTAATTTCAGTATGTCACTTCACGCTCCTAAAACAGCAAGTCTCGGCGACAATGTAGACCTTGTGTGTAAAACCAACCTTCCAGTTCGTGAGGTACAGTTTGAGTGGATCAAGACAGCTACTGATGGAATGAAAACCTCTACTGCTGGCACCATTCTGCCCAAAAAAGGCGCCTCTAAGCTTTCCATAACTAATATGACTTCTAATGACGAGGCTTCATACTTCTGCATAGTGACATATATGATTGGTCAAATTAGTCAACTTGAAATGAGGAGTGTTTACTTAGAAATTTCGAATTCAGGTTTGTATTGAATTTATTGAGGGCATTTACGCGATTGACCTACTTTGGACTCTTTGTTTTTGGTATTTTTTTTCAAAAAGGTGACAGAATAACGAAGAATTCCGCATAGCAAACATATCACATAGCCTTTAAGACTAACACAAACACATGTAAAATATTTTCCATTGCAGCCGAGAAGGGGTTTAAAGGGGGTGTCCTAGGAAGCCGTACAAAGGTTTACCGTACAGAGGACCAGGTTTATACAGGGCGAGTAAAAAAAACTTGACCCTGATTGTGTCCGCCATTTTGAATTTTTAAATAACAAATATCAAACATATGTGGTACCATCGGAAAGCCTATTTCATTATCTTTAATTTGCTGCAAATATAATTTCAATCGGTTAAGTATAGACCGAGCTACAGTCTTTTGAATCAAGAAGTCAGCTATTCCCCATATCCACGGATTCCCACTTGAATGCACGGGGCCAACTAAGCAAATGACTCCCAAAATGATAAGGGTATGTCTCTATTTATGTCCAATACAGTGGTTTCTTAAAGGTGTTAAAGCCTGTGATTATGGTAAGATTTATTTGAAACACTTTTTATTTTTCAAGATGTTGAATATTTTGGTCTACAAATATAGACAATACTTAAACCTCAAAAAGGTTGTCGCCGATTGCCTGTTCCTTCATATGGTATGATTATTCAACTCCTTCAAAATTAGATACATGTATCAAGTTACTTTATTTTCAAATGATTGTTATGAGTGATGAGGACGTAGAAAGGTTAAGAGGGCCTCGATGGTAAATTGTGAATTTTTGTGAGGTAAAATAACGTCACATTTATTCTGCCAGTCAATAAATAGCCCGATTTTCTTCTGGACAGTGATTTCCTTCGCTGAACGCCGTTCATTTTAATGTGAATCCGTGGACAGAGCAGAAAACCGACTACTTGATTCAAACGATTGTAGCTCGGTCTATACGTAACCGATGTGAATGATCTTTGCAGCAAATTAGAGATAATGAACCATTCTTTCAAATGATACCACATGTGGTAGATATATGTTTCCTAAAAATTCAAAATGGCGGACACAATCAGGGTAAAGTTTTTTTTGACTCACCCTGTATAAACCTGGTCCTCGGGGCCCGCATGAATGCAATAAGAAGGAAGGAAGGGGATCCGTAACTCCAAGGTCCCCCGGCTCATTATTTCTCTCGGCAGCCCTGAGACAGAACTCTCTCTGAAAAAATACTAATTGAAATCACACAATTCTTCTGAATGTTGCCATGTTTTACACAAACCAAGAATATTCAACTCACTATTAAAGAGACATGAGGATATTTCCAGAAAGAAGCTCCCAATTTTTTTTCGAACCCTGTTTTTTGCACATTTGGAATGCTTACCAATGCATTAAATCACACCTGAAGTGAGTGTTCCCCATTGAAAAATAAAGACTTTATAAAGATCATTTATTTTTTTTATGATTCGCCCTAATGCGGAGAATACAATACATGCACCGTTGCGGGACCACCTGAACATTACAGTTATTTCTGAATATGATAATTTTTATTTCTAAATGTTTAGGCATTTACCTTCTATGCAAGAGCCCATGTATAAGCTCTATCTGCATGTAAGCATATCAGCGTTGGTGGTAATGGTTGTTGTTGTTACAAATAGTCCGGAGTTAAATAAACAAAAACAAAAAATTAAATAAAATAAACAAAAACTGGTATAAGTTACGGTAATAATCTATGTCCCTCTTATTTTTCATAATTGCTAACAGGTTCCACAGCATCGCAAGGAAAATCAGCCAGTACAACGACAGGTATTAACTGATAATCATGGTTATAATTCTTTTAATATTGTGAAAATTAAAATTATTACTTATAAAAAATTGACCTTATTTCTCTAGATGGCGGCAATTTTGTCATTTCAGCTTTGTTTTCAACGCCGTTTTCACCAGGTTCCAACAAGATATTGTAGTTAATAAATACCCTCACACTATTTTTATATATCTACCCAATTTAAGTGAATTTACAGATCACTCTGCCCTGTAAAATTGAGAACATTTTTATAGTGTAGGGTTTCACACTTATTAATGATAGGAACTATACTTCAGCGAAAAAAAAAGCTTGCAAAGTTTTAGTTTTGTCTCTTCCGTTAGAGATATAAAATGCCTCAAACTATATCTATCTATAAATGTATATTTATACATGTTTTTAAACGCGGGATACTGGCTCAAATTCGCTTTAGCGCATTTTGAACATTTTAATTTAAGGTTCAATTTACATATTGCCATCGCTGCCATAAGTCTGGATAACTACAATGTACCGATTACCATTTTACCGTTATACCGATTTCAAATTCACAATAATTACAATATACCGATTCACATTTATGTGATAAGAAATCTAGGTAATTGTAAAAAAATATGAAAGTGATATATCGGTTACAATATAACAATTGTTTTTACTATCACGTTGCATGACAAGAATCGTTGTGATATAAAACAAATATTGACTGCCTATAATCGTGCAGTAGTAGAAATATATCATTTGGTAAAATCATGACTGTTCCGCTCCACTCGCCTTCGCCTCGTGAAATGGAAAAGTCAAATTCTGACCTCGTGATATATTTATTACTATCATACTCTTAAGCATTCAATATTTGTATACTATCACACCCGTAGGCAGTCAATATTTAGGTACTAATGTATTCGAGAACGGACTTCTGTAAGTCATTCTTGAACATATGTAGCATTTGTCCGACATAGTTGTTTATTGTCTATCCCCAAAACTGAATTGGTGCCTGTTCATTGTAGGCGAACGGGTCACAAACCATTTGGGTATCCCTGCCATATTTGGTATGTACCATTGCTTAAAGGTCCATGGCCCGATCGCTAATAGCCTCGTCCCCAGAACCCCATATTTTCCCGGAAGTGGTCAAAATGTTGGTATCAAAAGGAACCTACTATTTTTCTCATTTACCCTGTGAATCCTTAGGGCTAAAGGATGTTTGGTTTGAAAGTTATGAGCGAAAATGTACTCCATTTTGGTCGACCAATATTAATTTTACACAGTACTCTATGGGACCTACAAAATCGCGTTTCTAGTTCTCACATGAAAACTGATTGAAATATCGGCGCGGAACTTTACAGACGGAGTTTTGAGGTGAAGGCCATTCTATCAAGATGAAAACTTTATATACTTAAATCGGGCCATCCCCCTTTAACAACTCTCTATTCCGTTGAACACAAAGGCTCATTCCTGACCTGAATGTTATAGTACTCAAAAGGATTGTAATCAACACATATCTGATGAATGTATTATTTCCGGTGTAAAAGTAGATATAGTTGGCCGGGAACCATAGTCCGGGCTCCATAGACAACAGAATAAAGCGTGAATTTATAATGTTTCGTGAGAGTCAACTGAATCGAGTGGCCTATTCTTTACTGTTGTAGGTGGACTATGAGTCCGGCGGACTATAAGAACTTCTACACCGGTGTAAAATGAAACATGGTCCGGCAGGAGCAATAGTCCGGGATCCATAGACGACAACGGAATAAAGCGTAAAAACTAATGTTGCGTGAAGAGTAAACTGAATCGAGTACCGTCCTCTTCACCGTTGTAGGCGGACTGTGAGTCCGGAGGACTATATCTCCTGCCACACCGGCACCAACCTTTTGACAACTTAATTACAACTTGTCTAGATGGGCGCGATAAAAACGCCTTAATTTGAATATTAGAATTGCATTTCATTTTTCTTCTTTTTTTGTTTAATAGGTTTGGCTGTAGCTATTGCTGTACTTACAATAGCGTGTGTGGTGCTACTAATCGGAATCATCTTCATAGTTGTCACAAGTCGTTCCTCACAAGCAAATCACGCTCATGTTAAAATGTCTCAAGTTTTGGTGGAATAAAATATCCATATCAGTTCCCCACAACTTCCTAAGAGCAGATGAAAATGAACGGTTTCTCTGATGGTTTATATGAATTTGAGGCTGACACGTCGTTCACTATTCGTTACCTTATCGTTTTTTTTATTTAAGTACTACTAGAATACATACGAACGATAACGGCTAACTTGTATTCTGATTTATGAATAAGGGTAAATTAGGCTGATTCATTATACAGTGCGCCGCAAAGGTGCATTTCGTGATTTCAGCACTTTGTTTTATTCATTGTTTACTAGATATCATTGAGAAAAGCTTATTCGCAACTTTTTAGTTGATCCCGACCTTGCGGTTTTGTGTTATGAGCAAATGCTTGTTTCCCACGGTCCCATAGGCCACTGCTATAATTTCTGCCAGTTTACGGACAAAAATACGAAAGTGCGAATTTCTAACAGATACGACCGAATTTGCACGCAAGACGAAGTACACATGGATTACCAATATTGACGGTTCAGATGATATAAAAAATCACAACTTCTTTGAGGTAAGTCGAGGGACGAGGCTGTGGATCACGAAATGCCCCTTAAATGAAGGCGATACTTGTGCAAAAAATGGGATTCCTACAGTATTTTATGACGTCATGAAATAGTAAAAGTAAAATAGTTGTAAATTAAGTTAAAGAAGCTCTAATGTCAGTTTTCACGAAGAATGTTTCTTGATATGCCGCAGTAATTTAACATGAAAGAACAATAGACGTTGTAAACAGGTTATTTACAATAATAGTAATTTTTTGTTTTCTATCGACCAAGGGACACTATGGCATGAAAAAATATTCAGACATAATGAAATGGACTCTTACTGAAATCACTTCCACAAAATGAAAACAATTTGGATGAATACATTCTGTAAAAACAGTAAAAACAGCAAGAGGTCACGACAATTCCTCCCACAGAAAAGATGTTGACAACCCTGCCAGAATTTACAGTGCATCTAGCATGTGTTGTGACACAATTCAAAAGCATTCCGACTAGGATTCAGGCATTATACTTCAGGCTTAATAAGATATTGATCTGACAAGTGAATGGTGGATTAGCACATATACAATAGAAACGGTCTGTGAGCTGTTGATTGCATGCTTTTCAAGTTTGATAAATGCTGGCAGTAATGTCAGCATCCATGTTGAGAAGCGAAGCTTACAAGGAAAATAATGTTAGTTACTTTTTCCTGTTTTACAGAATGTAAACACCCAATTTGTTTTAAAATTTAATAAAACGAGTTTAAATATCGTGTTAAAATATAGTTGCTTTTGTGTGTCCGTATGATCCGATATGGTAAATAAACGCTATCTTGAGATCAGACCAGATGTTGTTGACAAGTAAGAGAGTATAGCATGGGTTTTTCCTTCTACTGTACAGGGCGACCCAATAAAAAACTTTACCCAAAATGCAAGTGATATTTCCACCTTTTTTCATTTTGATATCTGTGGATTTTATTTTATCATAAAGAATGGGTAATTGAGCATCTTGCCTGAATAAAAATTTTTCATTTTGGTTGAGTGGTTCTCAAGATTTGGTCCACTGAACAATAAGTTAGCAAAACAGACCTGTCCACAGAGCATCATTTTTCTTAGGCATGGAAATCCCAAATGCCCAAATCGAGCAGATCGTGTCCTACCCCCCCCCCCCCGCCCTGACACAAGACAGAAAACAAGTATCTAGCACAACTACAGACTTGTCCATGGGTATTTCATGATGGAATGATAAGTACACATAAATAAATTGTTTTGGCAACCGGGCTTTTCAAACATGAAATCATAGCATGCAGTTGTGCTAAATACCACAAAATGCTTAATAATCAGCTTAATTATAGTTTTAAGTTCATGATATTCAAACGCCGTTACAATATTTTATGCGGATGAGAACCTTCAACATTTCAAATTAAAAAGCATGTTGGTTGATTTTAAGAATTGCCAGGAAAAGGGGTTTCATACTGACCATCGTGCGCAGACAATACAAATTGAGTGTACAAGATCTTTCAAAGTGGCAATTTCGCTGTAATTGGTGCTGCACCTGGCGTGTTACGTGGTGACTTGCATTCACTAGAAAGTGTAAATGCCAAGCCCGATGCGTGTGCTTGTACTTGGAATGATCGAACAATGAAGTCCTCGCATCACGTTGTGCATCTAAAGCTGCCGACGGCCATGATTTGCCCACTGGCCTGATGACTGTGGTGAAAAGTATGTTTAAAAATCAGACATAGTACGATGTGTGATGTTTCCCATTTGGCAAGATGTTGGAACATTTTGTTCGTTCCACAAACATTTCGTCGCCCACATCACATACTGTCTTATCTGACAAAACACCGTTTCCGAGAAAATTGCGATTGAAGATCTTTCGGGGAAAAACTTCTTTCATGTACAACATTTAGCCCGTGTATAATTATTTTATGGCAAATAATACTTAGAAGAGACTTTAAACTTTGTTTTAAAGTTGATTTAATAAGATTATATCATGTTTTATACTCTAAATATGTCTCCAAAATCATAGATCTCTATGTGAAATTCGATATTTTGATTTCTGCTCCCGATTTTGCGGATAAGACGCAGATAAGACAGTATGTGAAAATCGTTTTATGTGCAGGAGAACGCACGCACTGTAGATAGGACGAAGATAAGACAGTATGTGAAATTCGTTCCCTGTGGAAGAGGACGCTCACACTGTTGATGCGACACAGATAAGACAGTATGTGAAACACGTTTCATGTGAGGAGAACGCTCGCTTGGTAGATAGGACGAAGATAAGACAGTAAGTGAAATTCCGTATGCCGAATTGGCCAGGTAGATCTGTATGTGAAATGCGAAAATTTTAAATAATCATAATAAGACACATAGGCCTAATTAATATCTAGTAATTAGGAGCCACACCAACTTCTGTAGTTTGGTGTGTTTTGTATACTCAACAATATAAATCCACAGACCAAATATCTCAAAATGTCAAAAATGTCAGAAAGACAGTATTGCGGTGGCGACGAGTGAGAAGTGTGACAATAGATATGGGGCTGGGATGTGTGAACATTTGATAGTATGACAATATATGGGGCTGGGATGTTTGAAATATTATCGTACAGCTACACTGAAATAGTTAGTCAAGTTGATGAAAGGGAACACCCCTCATCTTTGAGTAAAATTTTAGTCCAAATTTGAGTAAACCTTAGGCATTGTTGGGTATTAAGTATACTCCGCTTTGTATAAGGTTACTCATTAATCCAGGGCCTTGAGGTTGGGTTAGCGCAATAAAAGATCATCGATCTGAGGCTCTGTTTACTAAATTGATCTAACAGCATAATATTTGCTCACCAACGATGTTGTTTTTTAACTACAAATTTAATTGCATATCTCATTGTCAAGGTGTAAGGTTGGAAACGGGGGGACAACACACCACGGTCAAAACAGGCCAGAGGTTTAAGACCCATCTGGAGCAAAATCGTGCACTTGTGATAGAAGTATACCTTGTACACGCTTAATATGGAACATAACCAATTATTTCAAACGGGACCCAAGCTGGATTTGACCTGTGGCGGGCGTGGTGACCTTTTTCAAAATGGCTGCCATTCTCATTTTTTATTTCTTATATCTTCGATTAATAACACTGATCTTGTGAACCCTACCTTGTTTGAATGCCAAGGTATCGAAATATGACTTATTTGGTAAATACATTCTGGCAGATATTTTTTTCCCACTATGGCCGCCAAATTGCACTAAAATTGGACCACTTTCCTTTTTCTTGTCAAAAATGATATTTAACTAGATGTTTAGTGTATACGTACGTTTTTAGGGCCAAGAAATCCAAATATGACATACATTCAACATATGTTTTGTCAGTCGGTGTTTTACAATTGGCAGCCATTTTTAGTTAAAAATTACCATTTAATTAAAGGGCAATTTGTAAGTCTTTATAACTTTTGAGATGTTATTAAGGCCTTTGTTAGATAATTACAATTAAAACGATCCTGTATGTTTAAAATTTAAATGAAAAAAGACTACTCCTGAAAACTGCAATTTTCAAATAAGGTGTGGCCGCGGTGACGTCAATAGTGTTCTTGTTATTGCAACCAGGATCTAAAAAACCAATCAAAGAACCAAGTATGGAGCTGAGGGTGCCATACATTGATTGGAAAGTGAACCATGCGAATCATGCAGGGCAGGTCTAGTACATTTATTCGTGCTGAGTCACCGCGCTACAAAAAACAGTTTGAAAAATGGCACCTCCTGTAGGTTGCGAGTTTTAATACAAGACTTGTCTGAGTTGTACACATACTGCTTGTTATTAAAACCTCTCATAATATTGATATTTTTATCTAAAAATATAACTAATGTGAAATAAAATATACGCTGCTTTTGTGTTAGACTCAAATATACCACATGTAATGCCTTTAGCACTCAAGTTGTGTACACGAGAGGTCAAAATTCATCAGCTCCATGCTTCTGAGCGTAGACATGTCAAGTCTATCGTCTTACACTGTCCTCTGAATCCATTGGTTACATCTACAATGATGGTTGCACGATGCAACTTACCAGTAGCGTGGAAGATTCAGTCATCTTCAACTTTACATTGGACGTTTCGAACGTCCATCCAAGTTACTGGATTTATGGTAATTCCAAGTTGACTTTATGATAACTGTTTGACCCCTTCTGCTACGTATCCTACTCGCAACAGATGCAGCTAGATGCTAGGCTAGGGCATCTTGATGTTTAGAGGAATGTCCTATTTCTATGCCTTTTGTGAGTGAAATAACCCACTGCCTTTTACTATTAATGCCGACCCCACTATACTATTCTGGTATGGTCTTTATGTCAGGTCAGGTTCCTTTGAGGGCATGCTACTGGTATCCTGGTAACCAGTCCCTACCTGTCCCAGGGCACAGTTGTTCGGCGGCCATAACAGTCACCCCCATTGGGTTTTCTAAGGGGTGCTGGTTACATTGCTAGAATGAATCTACTTACAAAGGCGTTAGCTCTGCAATATAATGGCGGCCACCCAGCTCATGCTGCCTTGCATGGGGGGTGAGCCCAAAGACTAGGCCCACCGCCGAAAAAATGTAGCATTGACCTCAGGAAGGGGGCAATGCCGGTCAATTATCATTGCTCCAATAAATACTCACACAGCAGTAGTGCTGAGTGTGAGGGGTATCCACCCCATCGTTTGCGGGGACAAAACCGAATTTAAAAGTTGGTTTTTAAACTAACTGAACTTTCTAGCGTCCCCTTGTGGGTGGTCGCTCTGGAAGAAATAATCCTCTCTAGTTATGGACGTTATTGAAGTTCATTAAAGATGCAAAGAGAAATTTCACATAACAGGTGTTCCTAAAAAATGTAAAAAAAATCTGATTTGGCACTGATGAAAGCTTTCTATCAAAAAAGAGCTCGCATCTGAAAGGATTACTTACGCTTGAAGAGTTATTTCTTGGTACAAAAAATAGGAGCAATAGGAAATCATCCTATGGTTTTATTGAAATATGAGCTTAAAATCCACCTTTTGTTTCCACGTTTAAGGATATTCTGTATGTCCAAAATTGTATGATTTGATCCCACACAAATTGGCAACAGAAACAATTTTGTGTTAATATTACTGGGAAATAGTCCAAAAATAATATATTAAAAGTCTACCAAAATCAACGTAGTGGAACATGTGAAATAAGGGGGCAACGTTTGCTACAGGGGTTAAAAAATTAGAATTGTTCGAATTGATTTAATCTGCGTACCAATTTATTGGGAACTCCTAAGGTTTAAAAAAAAAGGTTAGTTTGCCCTATATACGCGTTATAGTTTTAGGTCAATAGGCTCATAACAGTTCAAGTCATCATGGGGTAAAATTCATAGGACGTGGTGTCGATTTTTGATCGGACTGGTTGTAAAATGTTAAAATTTGTCCCACGAGATAAGTAAATGTAAATAGATTCTTTGTTTGAACTTTCTATATAAGAATTACAGAGCTATGCCTAGTGACCTACCAAGGACCCTGTGAGCCCCCATCACATTTGCGTTCAAATTATGCAACGAAAATTATAGATGGTGCAACCAGTATATATTTCGGGTTCTGTACCATTAGACGAAACAATTTGACACAATTTTTCTAACGACCGGGATATAATCTGAAAATTACCCCCATGTGACCTTGAACCTATGTTTTGACCTCATAACTATTGAACTACAACATGCAGATATGGAAACTATACCTTTGTTTAATCCTGGAATGTAAGAACACGTTGGCAGATTTTCGACGCGTTTTGATACCTTCTCATATTTTGACCCCTGTATAAACCTTACCCCCTTAAAAATATATGTTCCACTCCTTTGATTTTAGTGACTTTTCGATATGTTGTTTTTAAAGGTTGCTCAATACAATTCTGTTGGATTCGATTCTGTTTCAATTAGGTTGGTTGTTTAAGGCAGATCATTGCTATTTTGACTGGCCTAGTACGCAAATACAAAGGTAAGAGATCTACGGCAAGTGTTATATATAGGAAAGCACTCCATCGCGGGCACTCATATGCAGAAAAATACGAATGCGTCGAAACCTCTCTTTGCACTGTATGCCAAATTAATGGGTGTAACATGAAACTTAACAACAAGATGAAAATAGGGAGTTGGCGAAAGACTGACTGAAAATCGAATGCTTGATCACCCGACCTTAAATCTTATTAGTTATGTCTACAAATCATACTATACTTTAAATCACCATTAGAATGTTTGCAAATAGAAAATGTAAGTACAATGTAATTCATTGCAATAATACAGTGGAATTAGAGAAAAATGGAGGCATGGCTCATTTCCAGGAATTCCCTCATCATTAAGGTTGAGCAAGATTGTGTCCTTCTTTCCACGGTGGTCTCCAATGTTGGTATTCCTTTTATGTGCAATATCATTGTTATTTTAATTTGTCTTTTTAACATACAGTTTCTGTTTGGTCTTTTTATCATAGAGGCTATTTGGCATTTTAATAAATATAATACACCTTACTAATGCTAGTGTATTAGGTGGTATGAATGTCTACACCGATCGCCTGCCTTTCCACCAATGCCACCCCTCCTACATCTAAAATCGTATTTCTTTACATAAACAACGCTTATTTTACTGGTATGGAACTTACCCGTTTGTGTTGAAACAGCCTTTGGTGCTCCATCGCGGCGCCCTAAGCACTTCAGTGGATTTGTCGCTCTTTATAATAATGAATATATTTAATATTAATAATATTGGAGACAAAATGCATACATTAAATACTATTATTGGTCCATAATCGGTTTAGTTTGGCCCCCCGACAACATAGGTTATAGACAACGTACACAAAAATCAATTTATATATGATTTTGAACAAAGAGATTTGAGTGCAAATTGGCGTCCATATTGGAATGAAAAGTTGTACATATTATTATTTAAAAAGTATATCATATTTGAATTCTTTGACCCCGAAACATAGGAATACCCACAAATCAAGTTAAGAATCATTATTTTGTGCAAAATTACAATACAACATTAGTTTTTAGTGGACATTGGCGCCATATTGGAAACAATTACTGACCCAAGATCTTTATAAGTAGTGTCATATTTAGATTCCGCCTTCCATGATAAGGTATAGACAAACGAAGATCAATCTGCTGTCGGTATTATTAATCGATATAATGAGGGATTGAAATTAAAATGGCGGCCATTTTTCAAAAATGGCCACAGTTGCCTCCACAGGTCAAATCCAGCTGGGGTCCCGTTTTTGAAAGATTGAGTTATAGTCTATCTTAATGTGTACCAAGTGTCATAATTCTATCACAAATGCACTATTTTTTGGTAATCCTCTAAAACCGTCAAGAGCAAAGTGGCAGGTAAATGCCGGGTGAAATCAGATATAGTCCGGTAGCACCAAGTTCGGCTCCATAGACGATAACGGATCATAATGAAACTATGTTGCGTGAAGAGTCAACGAATCGATTGTGCCCTATGGTTCACCATTGTTCCCGGACTATGAGTACGCCGGACTAAGTTTTACTTCTACAAACCGGCTTTCCCTAATCAACCTTATCTTTGCAGTACGATGTGAGAGCGAATAATAAACCTTGTATAATCGTTCTAATACCGAAAATGGTTGTTCTAAAATATTCATGTACGATTCCAAATGCATTGATGGATTTTAATTTCGCCTCCTTCAGAATAAAGTAATTAGTAGGTTCGAAATCAGAATCCTATTCTAGAATTTTGGGAAGAGGTTTGATGAGTTTTTTTTCTGTGGTACTGGTTGGACCAAAAAAAATATGAGGCACCCTTCAAACATCTTCAAACCTTCTCCCAACTTCTAGAAAAGGTTATCATTTATACCCTACTGAATGATCAATTGGGCTTTATTATACGGTCACTAAACATGTTCACAGTTCAATGATCTCACAGAAGTGTAACGTCAAGCAAAGCAGAATCAATCTTTGATACTCAATGGGTGAAGAACGCACTATTCTCTCTTCAACTAATACATATTTCCATAATTATATACTTGAGATGTATGCAAGAAACAAATGCATCTAAACAAGTACTCCGGAGATGACAAGACGCAAACTTATTATTAGAGGCAAAACAAAGCTCTCCATTGACGCCTGTATAAAAAAATTTTAGTGACACAGTCACCGACGCTGAATTCTCGCATGTGTATCACATCGGGTGAACTGACCTAAATATTACACGCAAGCGAATGGTGTGTACATTGGAGTGTCATGCTTGGGCAAACCCGCTTCAGCGGCCACAAACCACGTTTCCGCCGCATATAATTATGACAGCAATCAAGTCTCCATTGCATCCCAGTTCAAACTTGGTTCAACTGCTGGAAAATAGCCATGAATATTACCATGGTCACCTGATAAAGTGAATGTAACCCTTGCAAATGATGAACTGTGGGTTCAGGAATGATCTAAGTAATACGACAACAGATAGTACATTCTCACTAGTCAATTATACCGAGCATAAAATGATTTATTTAGGAGTACTTTTCCACCCTCAATTTCCGGGATTACTCATGGCGCAACCGTTACCAAAAAATAAAACAAACACCAACACTCAACAACGGCAAGCTTATTTAAATTCTGTTTTCAGCTTCCGACTATCCGAGACATACCGGATTTTCCCATATCATTGTGAATATAATTTGAAGCGAGGTCTCGCGAACGTCAGGAACATACATTGAGGAATTTCCAAAATGTCCCCAAGCTGTATCAGAAATATGACGTCACCATTCAGTAATGGGAGTAATGAGCGGCGCTATCATTTGTTAAATTGTATTGATAGAAGTGTGTATCGTGCAGAGAGTGTTGGAGAAGAAAGATAAGGTCAAGGTGGAACGATGTGTGAAAGAACCGCCACCTATTCCTGAATGACTGAGTCGCGGTCAATCATGACCAAGCGGACCTTGTATTCAGGAAAAAACGAAAGAGCACAGGAATTGCCTCACCAATCTTGTCAAAGAAAGGTGGTGAAGAAGATATGCTAGTTACCTTATGCTGTGCAAAACAGGGCAATGGATGCGATGGGAGTCTGCCATGTAAGCTGATACATATGGAAGAAGCTCTGTGTGTGTGGACCCTTGAACTTTTGTCATTCGAGATCAATGCCACCATGATCAACTTGAATCACCTGAACCTAAAGACTACGGGGCAAGACCAACTTAGGACTGTGGCCACTGTGCAACCACCAAAATTGTACTCGCTACCCATGGAAGATACACTTGGCGAGATGACCAACCCTTGAGATCAATCGCATCATGATTGGCACTGCCATCGAAGTAAGCCAACAAGCGAAAAAATATCAAAAATAATAAGGCCCCGCAGCTTTATTTCCACATCGCATTCCATACAACAGATGGCACACCATGCATACAATACAATACAGCACATTGATTATAACGACGCCTAATTACCGAAGGATGCTAGGCGCAGTGAAAAACGAAAGCAATGAGGAAGGAAGAAACCACACAGCTAGGAATCCGGAAATATTGGGTTTTGAGAGTTCTTGAAGAACTAAGACTAGGACAGCCTGTCTGATGTTTCAGTGGCAGACTATGTCCATAGACGAGGGGCAATGATAGAAAAAGCCCGATCACCAATCTTGTTTGTGGGATCTGTGGACAATTAGGTCTGTCACCGCAGCAGAACGCCAAGCAAAGGGAGGTTGATGAATCTGAATAAGGGAAGAAAGATAACCAGGTTGTGAGGTATGCATAAGTTTATACGTTTGGACCAGAGTACGGAGTTAATGCGGGTCAGCAAATGCAGCAAAATGTAGGAGTTTTTAGGAGGGGAGAGTGTGACTGGCTCCTTTGGTTCCATGTAGATGACTCTTTCACTCCTATTTCGCAGTTTTGGGGACGCCGGAGATCCTTAACGTATATGTTGTAAAAAGAGAGCTGCAATCATCAAGTCTAGAAAGACAGAGCCCGCACATCATTATACACAGGACTTAAATTCGAGAACCGTTCTGACACGGTTGAGGTTGGCAGCTGCCAATTCATGTGATTTGACATTGTCATACATGATCAAAAACAACACCTAAGTTCCTTATTGAAGGGAGAAGAATGGATCTCAGTACCATCAACATGGAGAGTCAGGTGCCTAAGTTGATCATAGTGATGAGGAGAACAAGCAAATAAACAGTTCCAGTCTTTAGACTGTCAGCATCAGCGTTATTGCAGTCCTCCAGGACTGTAAGATGCATGATGCACGAGACACTTTGAACAGGAACAGGCGCGTCACCAGGACGGCTAGGATTCGAAGGTAATAAAAAGCTGAACATCATCAGCATAAAAAGATGGTTAATGGATATCATGCCACGAAATTTGGCCAATGATGCAGTTTTAGTAGACAATGCCTGAGGGCCTAAGACGAACCCTGGGGACTCCCATAATCAAGAGCACCAATGCCGAAATAGGCCCCCATAACTCTCACCTGACAAGTCCTAAGAGTGAAGATAGGACTGAAATCCAGTTGTTAACTGTAATGCCTTATGGTATGAACCAGCACTACCACTACCAAAGCATGAAGTCAAAGATATCCGAACAATTCAAGTAAACTACTGTTTATTCCAGATGGATAAAGAGCACACTCAAAGAGTGTTTCTCTTCCAGAAAGAGTAGAGACTGATATCACCATCCACTCAAGATCTCTCAGAACGTCAGTCCAAATGAGCTGACATTCATCAGAGGAAACCTTAGCCAATGATATGAAGTGTAAATACCAACACCTGGTAGCGGAATGTGAGAACAGAGTGTGGACTCTGTTCTACTTTTCCATAGAAGTTGGAAGCAGTGGTATCAACAGCATTCTTTCAGCAATTGCCTGGTTTCCCTACGTATACCCAACAGGAAATGAACGCCAACTATGGACATGGACACAGCATGCAAGCCTTCTCTACGAATAAGCTACGCCAGATGGCTTTGCAGAATTACAACTGGCATTTCGACAGACGGAACTGGAGGGACGGTTGAGCGCTCATAAAACCAATTATACCGGCCAAAGTCTTTATGGAGTGAAGTGAGCATCAAAAGCCACAAGCTGTTCTGCAACTTAAGGTGACTTTTCCAAGTTCCCCGAGAACTACAACGTGGTGCTCATCTTAAGACGGGTGGAATGATAGCTCCGGAGATGACTATATCGTCGGCCGATTGCAAGACCAACGTAAGTAACATTTTTGTCGAAATTGAGTTTTTGGTGAATTTTGAAGAGGAGGTATTCGCGCATAATTTAAACTATGTGTGAAGATGGATTAAAAAAGGTGATTAAAAAAGTTTTAATTAGAAAAAGGAAGATTACGTAGTGTATACGTTGTTCGCTTATGCAAGACCAACAAGTGCCACGTACGTTTGTTTTCTGCGTCATGTTCTTCTTGTTTTCATTGCAAGACCAACGTAAGTAACATTTTTGTCGAAATTGAGTTTTTGGTGAATTTTGAAAGAGGAGGTATTCGCGCATAATTTAAACTATGTGTGAAGATATGTATGTGATTTAAAAAAGTTTTAATTAGAAAAAGGAAGATTACGTATGTGTAATACCTGTTCGCTTAATGGGCAAGATTAACGTAAGTGCCACTACGTTTGTTTTGCGTCATTGTTTTTTTCTTGTTTCATTGCAAGCCACGTAAGTGGCACTTACGTTGATCTTGCATTAAACATTTTTGCTACTCTTTTGCAGATGCAAGTATATACTATTTTATATAAATATTTCATATATATTTATTATACATTCAGAAAGTTGTTGACCTACGGTCTCATTGCCCAGGCTTACATACAGCGTTTCCGGTGTTTTTCCCCTGTGTTTAGTGGTTTCATTAACAGTAATAAAGCGCTAACTGATTGTCGCACCCACATTCGATATGGCGTTCAAGCATGCGTTCGTTCTAATGATTTTCACATCTCCCTTATGGACCTCAGCAGAGCGTACGTATTTCTTTTCTTAAATCTTAGGCAATTAAATAACGCGTTCCAAGAAAAATAAACCATTAAATGTTTCTTGTACGATTTTTGTGTCCACAGAACACCGTATTGAGTTAATCGAAATTGCTTTCGTTGTGCCTTTTGGCATCACACAGAGCATGTCAATGTGAACAATTCAAGGACGACCCAAATTTTGCTTACTTCATGGTACATTAACGCAACGTGCTTGGTAAACCAGTGCGCTGGAGCTTTCGATGTATTTACCATAAAGATGCATATTCATAATGCAAGAGGCAAAACGAGATTTTTCCGTTCAGAAGTCATACTAATACCTTTCGGGCTCCGTTAGTTTTGTAGATATATTGTACGTTTGTACTTATCTGTGCAAATTTGTGACCATGGACCCTGTACGCATGTTTCGTCTTTTAGGTACGTTGTTTCCGTTTGCAAGTTTGCGTTACTAAAGAAAGAGGGCCACGATAAAGAGACCATTTCAATGGGGGTGGAGCTTTTCCAACATATTGCAAAAAATGTTATTTTTTCAGTCGCCCTTATGCTGTTTATTACTAAATAATTGTGACCAAGACTGAACAACGAATCATAAAAAATTATATCACCCATCCCCCCCCGGTTCTTGTTGCACCCAACTAATTTTTTTGGTAAGTTTTACTAATATATCGCAACCTGTTATTTTTAATGGGCATCAATTACTTTGCCAAACCGAAATTAAAAAAAATTAATGAACATATTTTGCAAAAATTAATCGTGCCAAATCTATACCCATTGCCTTTTTTAAACAACCTTACAATCGCTACCTTGAAACTTGGATAATTTTTGCCCATTAAAAGTATATGAAATCGCAATTTTAGGAATTTTCTTTTGCATACCCTCACTTGATCTACCCATATCTCACGGAACCGATCATAATAAGATGATTTAATGGATACTTTCTACCCGAATTGCTTAAGTCATTAACGGATTTCTTTTAATACCAGTTTTCGCCAACCGTAACGGCGTTTTTACCCAACCCCACACTAAACCAAAACATAATGGGCATGAAAAAATCTCAATAGCATGGTTATTTACCCCACTTATGCTGCCCGCAATCGATCAAATATGTTCACAGAACCTTCCAAGAGTGCCGGAACCTCCGAGAGAAAATAAGAAGATTCTTACTAGATATGGATTTATTGGACCAAACCAGAAAGATCTGAGCATCAGAGGATATCGTGTTGTGCAGAAATAAACACAATACGTCCAAGATGGCAGTACGTGGACCCCTCCCATTCGCTCGCATCGTAATTTGCTGGTCTCTCAAAGCGGACGACTAGCAATTAAAGGAGAACCTGAACTAATACTAACTTATGGGCCTTTCCATGGTAACACACGTTACACTTTAGGGCAATCACCTTTGATTTTCCTCCCTCTGTTGTATATTAATTTGAAGTTTGTGTTATCTTTTGTCTTTGAACACCTACTACCTAAAGCTGGATCCCCATGTTCATTACCAAAGGGAAAGTTATTCAACTCATGTGAATGAGGTTGTGCTGCGAACTTCGGTAATCCACACGCGTTTCACTCGGTGGACAAGCAAAAAATATCCAGTTCCACTTCATTTCCACTTGTCCTCAAACTAACAAGTGTTGAAACATTAATTACTTTCTTACTGTAATCAAGTACTTTGCTAAGGTTTATTATACTTTTAAGAACACTTACAAACATTAATTGCAAATTCATATATTTTTAGTAAAATGGTAAAGCAGCGGGAACACGCGTTTACAGTAAACACGCCGTACAATTGTCCTTGCACAAAAAAAAAAACAAGTAATAGTATGTTAGTAAAACATTAAAGATGACCATTCACCCCCCCATTCACGTTTCATAAAGTACCAAAATGTTGAAATTGTCAACCTTAATTACCAGTTCAGATCAGTTCAGTAGATCAAAACAGTTAAGTAGACCCAACTTTCTTTGTTTTGTTTGAAATACATGCAGCACTTATACGTATGGAATTGTAGTGCCTCGCGGATTGTTTTATACCTGGTAACAAGTTTTCTAATTACCTGTTTGTTCTCCCTAAAATAAAAATGTTTGTATTTGGACTGGCCACTTCCACATTCTTCGCCCAAGCACTATGCATAAAACTGAAATAAGAAAGTTCATCCTCTTATTCCCTTCTTCCGATATTTCACCAGGGAGATAGTCCCCATCATATTCTAAAAAGCCGATTACCAATTTCCCAATCATGTATCTCAAAGGTTGTTATTTTTACACGATGTTAGTTATTGTGTTCAAGCCTGTTGCTGTCTACTTTGCTTTTTGGACAAACTCAGTCCTGAGGAACGGCGCCACCCATCACAACTTTCCATATCAGTGTCAACGTAGGCAAAGATTTATTCAAAGGTATATTGTGTTATTAGACCAAAGTTTTAAATCCGGTGTGTCCCGTCAACGGGGTGGCCCAGGACCGGATACACCTCACTCAGCAACACTGCTGTGTGTGAGGATTGATAAGCAAAAAGATAATTGACCGGATTGCCTCTTCCTGAATGCCAATTCAACAGTTTTCGGACGGTGGGCCCCTAGACTTTGGGAACTATGACAACCATACAAGGCAGCATGCTGGATGGCCGCACAAGCTCTCACGAGGCTCCCATCGACTTCCATCCTTGTAGGTAGATCTTCTTTTTCATTCTACCAGGGTAACCATGGTTGACCATACCCTCCTCATCAGATTGTCTTAGAAAATTATACGGGGGTTCCCCCCCCCCCTGGTGACGGTTTAGCCGCCGACAACTGGCCCTGGGACAGGTACCGTAGTACTGGTACCAGGATACTAGTAGAAGTTGCTCATCAAAAGGAAACCTCAACCTGCGAAACACCTGACCGCCTTTCTCCTGGCTCTTATATAAATGAAAACCCTGAGGTATTCTGGGTATTAAAACATTGGAGGCTTGCCCTCAATAGAATGTCCCACAAATAATGCGTATTAATACTACCCTTTTTTTTTTTACATGGCATATTAAAGCTGATTACAGTCTACAAACTGCTTTTGTTGAATTGTTTTCAAATGCGGTAACACCGTATGCCTTCTGGTAACACGCGTTACATTAGTACACACGCTACAGTTTTGATAGCCGCTGTGAAGTCCGTGTGGTAGAGTTTATCCATAAATGTGCACTGTTTTCCATGAGACCTTACTAGGAGGACCCCGGAAAATTTTTAAGTGGCATCAATGAAAACCATATTAATGAGCAAATATATTCATAAAAGTCTGTTTCGGTAACAGTGTAAACTCTTGCAAAAGAACAGTAACCATGTACTGACTACAATATACGTGGATGATATAACAATTTACATGTTGTTTCTCAAAGACTAACTGCCTACTTACTACCATATTGCTTTTGGAATTAGACCCTCGATTTAAACTCTTTTTCTACATCCAATTGCTTAAAAAATTCATCAATTTTACTTATTTATTCGACATATTTCGATAGACGGGTAGCAAGATCCAGTAAACGAAGCCTGCTTTCCACAAGGGCCCTCTCAGCAATTATAAATACAATACAAAGAACAATATTAAAAATTTAAATATAGCAGTAAATTAACCGAAAAATACAAAAAATTCTTACCCACTTAAAAAGATGTAAATACAGGTTAATCATACCCCTTTCCCCCGTCGAAATATAGTACAATTACTGTATGCTACCACATCGAAACTTAAATTTTTAATATCACCCCCCTACAACCATTACAATATTTGTTATCCAAGGCGGGTCCCTGTTTGTTTTACATATCTCATAAACAACCCCCCGTAGCAACTTAATAATTACAGAAATAGATTAAATATATAACATTGTGTGTTGACACGAAAACATTTGCCAAAATGAACAATTATTCCAAAAATCCTCTGACAATCTAGATTAAAGCAAATATGAAAATCACGAGATTATAGTATAAAGGAATACATTATAATATGTGGGCCAAAATGTAAACACTTAAAATAACCATAAATTAAGATGAGGAATATGGAAAAAAGCAATCGGTAGATACCCAATATGAGTCCTCTTTAGCGGGATTTGAAAAACAGGTGAAACCATGCGGGAGAGTTTTGTATGGTTTGGAATGTTATTCCACAGTCGTGCACCCGAATTCCTGAAAGTGCGATCACCCTAACACTCAATTAAGTACGGCTATCGTTCAATCCATTGATATAGTGAAACTTTGTGAGCTGTTCTTTTTGCCCTTGTTACCATTGATCTGTGGGTCTCAAAATTACCTATGCCGCAATAGTCAGAAGGTCCTCCAGCCGCGGCAAAACATGCTTAACGACCGTGGAGACACCCAATAGAAAAGTTGTCAAACCCCCCCGTTAAAAGTTAATTTGCCCTCTTGTTCCCCGAACATTCATAACACGTGAGTTCATACATATCCATATTCACTTGATCAGGTTATCACGGACTCTACAGCCAGCCCAGTGTGAGTCTTGCGACATGGTTGGCTAATATCTTGGATCTTATGACCCCCATTTTATTCATTAGAAACTGCGTCCCGTGGGTCTTTCTATATCACTTGTGTAGAGCAGTATCTATATGCGGAAGACAAGAGCATTACTACAAAATATCCGAAGTTGATTTGTCAATAAACGGCCATCAACCTCCAATACCCGACGAAGAATACCAGTTTTTTTGAGAGATCTTAGATGCAATCCAATCTCAATATTGATATCACCATTTTGACCCGGGGTACGGGTCAACCCCATAGACCAAGGTATTTAAAAACAGGGACATGTTCCAAACTTACATTATGAAGCCTGATTATCAATGCAGAAGTTATGAATTTTCCTATGGAACCAAAAAAGCACAGTCTTTGTTTTAGAGGTTCATTTGACAGTGAGTTTGTTTGTGTGAATCCACCCTTAACAAAAAATTTAAAGTTTTTTCTTAAAAGTTTCTCTATTAGAACCCAGTGTTGTGTTAACTGCGGAAACATTCTGGGTGTGACATGAGATACGCTTCTGTTTTGGTGCTCATCCGATACATGCAACCAAATTTTGCACTCGGATATGATACTTGGCAATCATTAATGAAAGATACAAAGAGTAATGGCCCAAGTATAGAACCGTGGGGACACCAAACATATATAATTACGTAGTCGAACATTACACTGTTATTATTCTACGCTACATTGCTGCTCTACTGTTAGATAACAGATAGAAAACAAGCCAATCCTTACCTGTATACACTCAATTGTGATAATTTGGATAATTTTAACCAAATATTTGATCGGTTACAACGTACGAAACAGGCCTTTTTTAGGTCGAGAACAACCGGCGGGCCGGACACCCAGTCAAATCACCTTATCCATGTTCCCTAAAGGATGTAATCAGTAACATCAATAGCGAGGTAAGGGGATTTATTTGGATGCCTAGGACTAAGCCTGACTGGTGTTGGTTTTAAGGATCTTGGTTACTTTGGATAATAAGTGGTTATATAGCTTGTCCCCCCGGGTATGTTAGTGCTCTCTCAAGATATTTTGAGAACACTGGGAGGACAGAAAGGGTCTGTAGTTCCCACACTCCTTTTGCGAACCATCTTTAAATATGGGAGTGACTATAGCCGTTTTCCACTCTGTGGGGATGCCCCTGCCCCTGTAAAACGTGAGATTCATTATATGAGTAAAGGCTCCTGGACCAATTGGTATGCCCCTGTCTTCATAATTGTGAATTGAGGCCCCCGCACAAGACAGTGCCTTTACCATGTCAGTTTCAGCAATGATTACAATATCAAAATCTTCACCTAATGGGGGGGTAATTGAAGGTAACTCCCAGGGGGTATGAAGAGTTTCGGCATATCATGATGAGCACCCAGCTGTTACTCTCAATACTTGTGAGCACGCTTTTGCCCAATATCAACAAAAAACTTGTTAAAGGCATTGCATTTCCTTGGGTGTGCAAATGACCGACCATCAACACATGATATCTCTAACCTGATTGACTGCTGAGATTAGAAGGTGTAAAAGTGACTTTAAGACTTTCCACAGCTTATTGCCATTATTTTGATTATCACTGATGGTTGCCTAGAGTAGTAAGTTTTTTTTATACTGTTGTCCATATTCATTGTTAGCCTGTGATTTTTGTGATAGAACGATATGTTTCCCAATCAGCTGGTCTGTTAGACCGTTGTGCCTTACTTTCGTCAGAAGTCCTCTTCCTTACATAATGATAATACTTCATTTTCATTCTAAAAAAAAGGCTGGTGACCCGATTATCCTGACCCTTCTACAAAATCGGTGCCCATGTTTGTCAGAGATGCTTTTTTTTGCAATATTTTTAAAGATACAAGCAGTATTGGCCCGATCGTTCCTGAAAAACAAAGGTTCCAATCAGCACTTAGTAAGATCGTTTGAAATATCAGTTGGTATTGACATCACGGTCATGAGCGGTTCCTTAATAACATTGTGGTTTTGCCTTTGGCCCATGTACGCGAGTTTATAAGGACATGTACCTAACGTTATGATCACCTGAACCCTACCCGGTTACTATTACCTGTTGCAAACCCATGCATCTGTATTAGACCACGAGAATTAAGTCAATACATGAAAGGCTCTGTCTCACAGTTACACGGCCTGTGGGTGCTTCCAAATCAAAGTACTTACGTTGAACCGTTGTTTAAATAACTTGAATACCATCAGTTTCTTTGTACAATCTGTAAGAACCACTCATTAAGTTAAAATCCCAGCATGAAACTGCATATCACTTTGTGCATTAAGATGAAGGACATTTGTAAGTGATCTTGATGATTGAATTAAAAAATCAATCGTTTTGATGGTGGCCTGTAAACAGTGCCTACTCACTACTGTGTTATCAAAAAATACAATCATGGCCTCATTAAGTGTAAAGTACCGCGTAAACAGATTTTTTTACACAATAAGAATCCAAAATGAGTTAATATTTTTTCCACTTGGACTTCGCTCATGCATGGGGAATTGCATTAGCGTTAAAATCAATCCTCGTTTGGAAGCAATTCCTCATTTTTTTAGACACCTGTCACTTTTATGGAACTGCCCTTATACAATATATGCGATAAAACATTATTGAACACATATGGTAGGTTCATGGATACACAGAATCCCCTACGTAAACCATACCCCCAAAATGAATTAAAAAAAAATTTGTTGACCATGCGCTATTGAAATTCGCTCTAGTGCATATGGGATATTTATTTACGGCCTTGTGTTAAGCGAACAGACAGGCAAGATTAGCGTATTACACCTTCAAATTGACGCTTTAATAAATGTGTATTCCTTGGGTGTTGACGCAAATTAACGTGCGGTGTCAAATTAATACAGTGTCGTCATGGACGAGTGTCCTACTACCAATCTGTCTATTGTGTTCTCCATTGAGTGCCTCGTACGCACAGGTGTCTCAGCACTATACCCAACCCCCACATGGCCTCGTCTACACGGTCACGTTTATTCCGTACATGTTGCTACTGGTAGCTAGGACACTCCGTTATGGGGGACACCCACTCGGTTGCTTTACAACGGTCTATCGCATTAACACGTATACACTAGCGCGATTGTAAATAGCACATGGTCAGACAAATATGTTTTAATTCATTTTACGGTAATATAATTATTGTTTTTTCATTTGAACTTGAAAGCTTATACTCGAATATGGTCAATAATTATCTTATAGAGTATATGGTAACAATATTATTTGTTCTAAGGGTTCTCCTTTTAAATAAATGGGGACGAATAGATCGATATGACAGTGATGATACCTACGTTTAACCAAACATTAAAATGTTCTTTTATTCCTAACCGATATTGATGCTCAGTTCTTCTGGGGGGTCCAATACACCCCAGTGGCGGATTTAAGGAATTTATAAGGGCACTGTCGCAGCTTAAGGTGGGCCCCTTTAGCATATAAGAAGCCAACGCATGACCATAGCAATTTAGTGCGACAAGGTGTGTCCGAGGGGGTCCCTGCGAGTTCAATTATTTTAGTGGGCCCTGTCAGCAGATGCTGACTGATGACTCTAACCAGCCGCCACTGATACACCAATATTTACTTTGAACCTTCTTACTTTTTCCTCCGGAGTCCCTCTTAAGTTGAAAAACAACAACATCACTGCTGCTGATGGACCTAAGTACCAATTTCTAAACACATTATTATTCCTACGTATACCACATCAATTGACTGTTCATTATAACCTTTATGGTGGTAAAAGGAAATACCTACTATCCAGAAGCAGCTAATGAAGGAGCTTGAATATTAATACTAGTAGACAAAAGGGTTACGAAATGTGGGTGCGGGTAGACGGATTTGTGGCTTTGCAGTAGTTATAAGTATAATATCATGCCACAAATAAAAACAATATTGGGAAATCACAATGAGCCGCATACCTCTCAACTAAAGATGAACATCTTCCAATCGTCTTGTCTCTCAAATTTTGTGTATGGTTGGATCCTCTCACACAGAAAATGGCGGAATAATAAATAATAATTCCCCCTAAGCCTATATCCTAGCTAAAGGAAAGTGTCACGGGGGATAATGTTGCAGGGTTAGCAACCGACACGACGGCTCGATTTTGGATTATTGGGTATGTCCAAACGGTAATTAATGGACTTATTTATACGTGCATTTTCTACGGCCACCACAGCCTGAGAACATCCTCGGGTCCATGGTGATGAAAAGAATAGCAACGAAATTATCACTAGATCTCGCAAAAATATGCGTCGGCTAGATGAATCTACGGTTGCACGCCCCCCCCTTCTCTCGCCGGGTAGTTTCAGACATACCCACCCATCCTCCAGGAGAATTCGGTCCCTCTCTATAACCTCAAAGGGCTTAGATTGTATTGTTTATCTTTTTGGACTGGCAATTTTCCTTTTAACTGAAAATTTATACCTATTTGAAAAGATCGGTCAGTAGATTGAGCATTTGAACCCGATAACATACCTGTATCATGATGGTCAGCTACCTAACCCACACGACAAGCGCCAGGATTGGTGTTGGCAGATTTGCATATCTAAATCCTTGATTTTACCCCCATTTTACTGGAACAAAAATCGCTACTTCTATTTGCGTCAGCACTCAATATTATGAATAGCTCCACTCTGGAACGTTTACACAACCTATGCTCCAGAAGCTAGAGTAGTGGTCAAAATCTCCCACTTGCAATGCCGGCTAGTGTAATTGCAGGAACCTTGTGTAATTCCCCTTCGGTGGGTAAGTTGGTTGGTTTGGTATAATAGAGGGCGCGGTATTATGACCGGTATGTCCAGGGGGTGGCAAGCTGAAAAGTCTTCAAATTTTAGTTTAGCATTATCTTTTAACCAAATGCGCTCTGAACCCAGAGACAGTGCCGAGATTGGGGGACAGTCTACGGCAGCCTCGGTCCCAGTAACATTAAAAAAATCACCTCTTAGACCTTCTTTCAATAAATCTGACTAATATCAGGATAATTTTGGAATGAATTATTGATTTCAAAATCCGTCGGGGTTAGTGGATTAACCCCGCGGCAAAACAGTGTAATTTCCAATAACGGTCATATTTAAATATACGTGACCAGATGATATAAACAGCACGAATATTTATATATATCCCCATATCCGGCCGATACGGGGAAGCGCGCCTTCCTACCGTTACGTCTTTTAAAAAGACAAGCACTCCTGTCGCACCGGATGTTGATGCAGATTTGAATTCACTTTTGCTGTTAGGATGGCATGTCCTACCCCATTAATGCTGGGAAACCGACGCCAAATTAAGAGTCTCCAACATGTGTATTAGTCAGAGAGAACGTTCATGTGACCGTAAACAGTTGAGTATTTGTATTGTTTTGCTGAAAATGATAGATTATCATGGTGCGTAGAATAAGAATCTCCAGTGCAACCTGATCCTGAGCATTTGAGAAAGAAATCCAAGTGCGTCGCCATAAATGATAATTATTATTCAACCCGATATTATCAAACTATGGAGGTACTAGATATACTATATAGGAGCCAATGAACAAGTGTACCGCGCAATTGTAACATTAAGTCATACTTCAAATTCAAAATGGAAGCCAAATCCAATAATTTTAAAATATGCCCTATAACAGAAAATACCTGCGATAAAAATACACGTGAAGTACTTAGGTTATGTTAGGTGGGTAAACATCACCCACTCCTGCCCTACTCTTAAGTTGGGAGTATTAGGCACTCATGCATTTTGTCCAAAAGCTAGAGGAGTAGCGGTAACGTCGTAGCAATAGATTAGATCCCTGTGACCAGTCTTACTCTAAATGTATCTTGCACCATCTCCAACTGGTTGCAGCAGTGAAGTCTTACCCTGTGGGTTCCAGTCAAGGAGTCTAAAGTAGGAGTATTCGCTTAGCATGTTGGTTTTCGTCACCTCAGACCAACAGTTCCTGCTCCATGTAGTATATTCAGGAGTGAGTAGGCCTAAAGTTGTCTCCCCAGGAACATGTGATACATACTCCATCTTTAGTCATTGTGTATTGGTTGACAGATGTTTGATACAAGATTTAGAAACCATCTTCATTTATATATATAATCTGAGAAAGATGATAACAATGGTGGTATTTTTGAAATTCATGATGGCAGCCATAGCAGCCATGGGGGTTATCTAACATATCTGTCACTTGTTTTTTCTCCATTGCAGAAATGTATCACCTAATGATTTCTGAGTGCAAATATGCCATATTGAAAGTAAAAGAATGGCAACCATTTTGAATTTCAAGATGGTGGTCATAGATGTTATCTGAAATAATTAATAGACCTACTTGATTCATTGGATTCCTCATCCAACAATAGAGGATCCAAAAAAGGAATAATCATTTTATTATTTTTGAGTCCAAAGATACTCTATATTAAAAAGGTCAAACAAAAGCGGTCATTTTGAAATTCAAGATGGCGGCCATAGAAGTTTTCTGAGATAATTGTCACTTGCTTCCTTGGATTCCCCATTGCACGAAAACGCAGGATCCATGAAAGGAAATCATCATTTTATGTTGCCTGAGTGCAAATATATCATTAAAAATGTAAATATTGACGGTCATTTCTCTATATATGACTGCCGTTAATGCAATTTTAAAAAACCGCAACCACTAAAATCTTGTGAAGTATAAAGATCTGAAAAGAACATTATTTCCAAGAATGTAGCAAAAAAGCACAGCATTACATAACACCATGTATTATTATTGCTATTTCCAGTTTAAAAATCCTATTTTGATGTTAAGATGAAATAAAACGTGATTGATATTAATGATAACGTCAGGGACAAACGTTCACTTTTCTGGTTATATTCTGCAGGTATTTGCAATACTACCTACGAGGTTAAGTATGCTTGCGAGCGATCAACTTTAAGTCTTGAATGTGGTCCTGGTAAGGTCATTTCAATCATTTCGGCTGTTTACGGACGACAAAATTGGACAATATGTGGAAACTTTGATAGGGTTGATTGCAATTCATGGAAATCCTTACCTGTAGTGCGGAGTCGCTGCGAAGGTCGAAGTTCATGTTCAGTAAGGGCGGTAAACGTTTATTTTACTGATCAATGTCGCGGTGTTCAGAAATACTTGCTAGTTAACTACACTTGCTACAATCCAAGTAAGTATATATCACTTTACAATGGGTAAGTTACCAATTTCAATATAAGTGTTGAAATAACAAAATAAGGGGTAGCTTTAAAACTCAGCCACCGGTTGCTCCTCGGTTCCAGGTTGCAGATTCATGCAGCAGGTTATACCCAGAGTAACAATGTGGCTTTCGATCTCATGGAAATATCTTACTATGCCGAGATGTTTGGGTGGGCAGGCAATCAGAGGGAGCATCCTAAACAGACCGTCGAAGGTCTTGGTCAGATCATATTGGTTGGAATTGCGCAAATACAAGCACCCTTGTTATTACCAATAAATATGCCATTCTCCGTACGTCACTCTATTTGGCCTTCATAGATCTGACCAAGACCTTTGACGGTCTGGTTAGGATGCTCCCTCTGATTGCCTGCCCACCCAAACATCTTAGCATAGTAAGATCTTTCCATGATGGTATGATAGGTTCTGTGCAGTTCAATGGTGACCTGTCAGCTGAGTTTGGAGTAAGAGCGTGTAAAACCAAAACTTCATGTTAGCTCCCACTCTCTTCGGCATCTTTTTTCATTGTTTTTAAGACATACCTTCTAGTTATCAACAAATGGTTTATACCTTCACTCTAGATCTTCAACACCGCAAGGTTCCGTGCCAAGACCAAGTTAAGGAAAGCTACTATCAGATATTGTTTGCAAATGATGCAGCCTTAGCATCCCACTCGAAAGAAGGACTTGAAAGGCTCTTGGACAGATTTGGAAACCCCTATGAACTGTTTGGTCTCACAATCAGAATAAAGAAGACCCAAGTCATAGGACAAGCTACACCTGGTCCTCCTCACATAAAAATCAAAGGAGTTGTCCATCAGTTCCAGTAGCTTGGCTCAGCCGTTGCAGACACACCGTCTTAGGATTCAGATCAACGCATAGGCACGGTACACACAATTGTCTCACAACTCTCCAAGAGGTATGAAAAACAAACATCTAACAACGTACACAAAACAAATGTCTACATCATTACCCTACTGTATCGCATTGAATCCTGGACTACATACTGTACAAGAACTGCGGCTCCAAGCATTTCATCTCTTGTGCCTCCGTAGAATATTAGGTATAACATGGCAGGATATGGTAAAAAAACAACGAAGTTCTCACCAGAACGTGCATTCTATCAATTTTCACACTCCTACGTCAACGCCGTCTACGCTGGATGGGTCACATTCTCAATATGAATGATGGTCGCATTCGAAAGGACCTTTTTATGGTATGCTTGCAACTGGTGAGAGAAGCAGAAGGCGTCCCTATCTAGGCTTCAAAGACGTCTGTACGAGATAGAGAGAGAGAGAGATGGAGAGAGAGAGAGACATGAAAGCATTCAATATTGTCACCGAGTCATGGGAAGCATCTGCAGACAAAAACAACTTGTCTCCCAAGGACTGTAAAGTGGTGAAAATGCAGTCAACGCTAGAAGATCACCCAGTCTACACCAGACATCGGCCTTTGTTTGCCAGTAATGGTGTTTTATATGCAGGTCAAGAATCGGCCTTTACAGCCACACAAGGTGTTCTTCTACCAACTCTCAAGGTGTTACTCCATAGTCAACTTGTGACTGAAGGATGGCAACCAACCAAACAATGAAACGTGGTGCAACCGCCATGGATGGCTGGGCTACATGTGGTTGAGTTTTGAAGTTAACGCTAATAAGATAATAAATAAGTACAGAATATAACATAAAAGAGCCTGTGTTTCGTCATGTGAGTGCAACAAAGTCGTAACTGACATTTTTGGCGAAATTTAGTTATTTGTATAATATGAAAAAGTAGATCATTACGCTTAATTTGATATACATTTCAGGTGACAGTCTCAATTTATTGCAGAGTTATTAAGCTAAATAGGCCTATTTAGATGCAGATACGACTTTGTTGCACTCAAATTGGATTTCTGTTGAGTGCAACAAAGTCGTAACTGGTAGATACGACTTTGTTGCATGACACGGGTAAACTAGTATGTAGATACGATATTTTATTTCTTGTAAAGCGATGGTTTTTAAAAAAGTGTATAAGTAGAAAATCTCCCAAAATATTTTGTGAAAAGAGCAATTTCATTTTTTACCAAATGCTAATTTGTGCTAATTTCGGCATAAAAACCTTAAAAACATATCACAAAATGTAGTTACGACCTTTTTTCACTCAATATTACTCCCAGTACTTAATTCATTTACAAAGGTAAATGAATACGCATATAATTTAACATATATTTCAAGTATAAGGCTCAATTTATTGCTGAGTTTTTAGGCTAATTAGGCCTAATTAGGGGTAGATACGACTTTGTTGCACTCACATGACGATTTGAAGCAGGAAAAGGTCAAAATTTTCCAAAAGATGATAAATTTAGTGGTGCATCTTACAATATGCATAATGATTATGTTCTTGAATCCTTAGCTCCGGTGAATGTGCAGAATAATTCTCCCGACTGTCCAGATGGTGGTTGGTATTTTCGAGACCGATGTTACTGGTTGATTAAAGAACCCACAAGAAAATGGAATGACGCAAATAGTTACTGTTCCAGGAAAGGAACAGACCTTCAACTGGCTATTATTAAGGACCAAGAAACTAATGTAAGTACCACCAGTAAACAGGGATATTTGAGACCAAACCACAGTGGAACAAAACTGAAACCATAGTTTGTGTTTGTGTGTGGTGAGTGGAGTAAATATAATGATGTCAAAGTGGTAGTTAAGTGTATAACAATGGCTTGTCACTTTTAGGCATGATAGGCTTCTTCTTTTATTTGCGGGGGGGGGGTATAAGCCTGAATTTTAATCCACCAGGCCTGAATCATGAATGTGACTGAAATTTCTCCTGGCTGGAATTTTGGTCAACTTATGTTAATTTCTTTAAAACCAACTCAATTTTTAAATCTGATTATGATTACAAATTATTGATTTGTATTTGTACCGATTTTTTTCTAGGACTTTATAGAGACCATGTTGTGTGAGACAGGAACAGCGTCAGCTTGGATTGGCGCGAGTGACCATACAACAAAATAACCATTTCAGATGTCGACGGTAGCTTTGTAAACCTAACGTGCGCTTATTGTGATTTCAAAAGGATACTTCTTTTTATTTATTTGTGTATTTTGGTTTGTGTAACCAAATATAAGTTCTCACATTTGTCGTTTGATTCACAAATATTATTTCGTTTTTTTTGAGCCTTGCAGTATAGGTGTGTCTGTGGTCAATCCACCGTACTTTGTAAGATGAACAATGAGCGAGAGATACAGCGGGAGTTTGTAAATTGTGGTATGCAAAGGAGCTGACTGATCAGCCTTACATTGCTTAGTTAAGAGTTAATCAATTAAGGTTCAAATTAGATATATTTTACTGACGGTAATGTTATGGTAAAATGTTCAGGGTGAGTATTACACTTTGCATTCGAGTCGTAGCGGAAATGTCACATTTGCATAGCAATTGTTCAATCTAAGTTGAGTCTGCGCCATGAATGGTGTGGATTCAGAACAATGTGTGCGAACACAGACTTACAGTTAGTGGTCAGTTGACTGTTAATAACCATTACCTACGGGTCAAACTACTGAACAATTGGTTATAGAAACATATGACTGCCCGTAAGGGAATTGGTGCTGAAAAATACTTAACCGATGGTGACTGAGATCCCACGCCCTCCTCGCCAGAGATGTGCTCGTCGTATAAAGGTAGCAGACGCCTCGGACAAGGCTGGTCTTATCCTCCTCGTAGCGCGGGAACTTGTCGTGATCGAGATTGTTCACGTGTTTTTTAAACTTGTGCACATGAAGCCTGTAGCGTGTTCTAAAAACCTGATCTCACGTCGACCTTCTCTTTCGGTGATGAAGATGTGATACCATTTCCGAAAATAGAACAGTCAATATTTGTTTTATTAACTCATAAACATATCACACAAAATTCTCCTTCTGAGATCTTACTAACACATTTAACTACGAGGAGACAAGCAATTTTACAATACTACGTGATAAAAAAAAATGTCAAGGAATAAAGATGAACTTGAACTTAATGCAATCACCCCCCTTATATCATGATTTGTTGTTGTTTTTTTTTAAAACACATCCAATATAATTTCATGTGTTGAAAAAATAAAAAAATCAACTAAAAATACGCTAGATAGGGCAGGTTTTGTAAGCACGTCCCTTTTTTCTCCATTCCCTATGGGATTTACACACCCCCCATTAAAACTTGTGTTTGGGAGATGTACAATATCATGAATATCATGATGCCTTGTCATAATTTACATTTTCTTGATTATTGTTACATTTTCTTGATTATTTCAAACTACGGACTAATCAATGAACCTATTTATATCAATTGCCAAATGATATGACAATCCAAACCAAATCCAAACACCAATAAATTCAACTGTTGCAGGCAAGAAAACAAGTCTTCCCATTGTTTAAGGATATATTGATAAGAGTTTAGTCCCTTTATTGGCATAGCCACGGTATCTATACCGAATTTACAGTGTAGTGTTGAAAAAACCCTTTTCATTTACACATCAGGATTAATTGGGGGAAGATGTTTGTGAACATTTACTGTGCCAGTTCACAATAAATTACAGTTATATTGATAACTGCAACTGAACGCTCACTTCATTACTTTCATAATGCTATACCCCGTATTATCGTATACATTAAAATAATATCTTGCTTAACTTATAAATACCATGGCATTGAAGAAAAAGAGGTGTGCTTAAAAAGTGTGTCATATCGGCTTATTTTTCAGTCGATTCTTTTATTTTTTCCAAAACATGGAAGTAAATTTGCTTTATAAAATACAAGAAATTCTATGATTAAGTGACTTTATCAAGGTAAAGGTCAATCTGCCCAATACTTGCACATTTTTTTTTGGATTCACGTCGTATAATGCAGATGAATGTAGTGGAACGGTGCAGAAGTCGGGATATGGATGATATGCCGACGCAGGGAAAAACAATTGCTAAAAAGTTACTATTGCCCTGGCGTGACGTAATCACAGGGCAAAAAGTAACTTTTTAACAACCATATGAAATATCGGGGAAATGGCAGGAACTTTGTTTATTTCACCTAATGTAGTTATCCATCAATAAAATGATAGGAATATCCACAAACAGTAATCTAGTAGAGCTGAGCCACAAAATATAATTTATGAATCGTGTACTAGCATGTTATGAGTTAAAGAAATTAGGGGCTTATGCCCAAGTGGTTCATGATGTATTTTCACTGAACACAGCATGCTAGTGTTTAAAGGGGCCATTCTCCGATAAAGTGTTCAAAAAGCGATTTTTCGTGTCGCTCACAGTCGTGCACAGTTTAAAGCTTGTTTTTGCCCGTTTATTAATATACATTATACTTAGGAGTTATGTTTTCAAAATGATTCGGACTAAAGATTGTAAACCGGGTGAGAAAGATCAAACCAATAAGGCTAGAGACGCATAATTCTTGCTTATCGGCAATGTCGCCAGGCGAAATCCATTCTTTAAAATGTGTCCTGCTCGTTATAAAAGGCGCATGCATAGCACAGGATTCAGTGGCATATTTATAAAAGCCTTATCATGCCCTAAAAAAGTTCAAAACTTGATATTATTGTATTATTAAAGTTTACGCAAGAGTTCTCTGCGAGCATGTCGCCAATTTGCAGTAAGATTCATATCTAATTCGAATGGATACAAAATTGCCAAAAAGTAACGATTGAAGAACGTTTCAATATGTGATAAATCGAGAAATGTCATGTTATATTATATATGTTTGCGTAAAAATCTGTGTAAATAACAATTTCCAGGACGAGTAATGAAAGAAATCCCTCATGGTACGTTCATACATTGCCAGATACGTTACTCACTCCCATTCGCTCTGCTAAACCCCGTGATACATACATAAAGTCGAATACCAATCCATGCTTGAGTATGATAGCTAAACGATAAGGTTTAGAAACTAGGTCGGTGAAGCATGTGCTTTCATTAAGAAACGCATTTATAGAGAAAGGCTGGACCAGATACGTTTACACCCAGATACGTTATACAGTGTTATAAATAAAAGAAATCGGATATTATTTAAGATCACCCATGCATGTTCCGTGTTCGAAAATAAACTAAGTTTACGATTTTCAATGATTTTCAGGAACTCCGTAATGTGATATTTGGTCATTTTGGAGACAAACCTGAACTCTATCGCAGGATAATGACCCTTAAAACTCAACATTACATTTTGTGTGTTCTATCACAGAGTTTGCTAATGACGCTGAACCACCCCAGACTGCTTACCAGACTGCGTATATATACACCGTTCCCAGAACGCGGATGGTTTATAAGTTCGTGTTTGGCAACCAGTAAATCTTTAGTGTGTTCCCAATCGGTAAGCTGAACCAAAGAATTTCTAATCTAATTCTCCGAGAACTAAAATTAAATGATAATAATTCATTCGTTTAAAATGCGATTTAAGGTTCATAGGTTTTTATATAGTTGATTTAGATATTTATTATCGATCATTTTGAATTCGCCCATAAGACAAAGTTAAAAAGTCAGTAGAAACATCCAAAAATGATGGCTCTACATTGAGGTGCCTGAAGGACCCATCAAGATCGTTTGGAATAGAAAAACACAGTTTTGTATCGCAGCAGACTGAGAATCCCATGATGAAAATGTACAGTAAATGCTGAATGACAAGAATATTAATTGTTACGGAATTGTGCTGGAATTGCCATGTAAATGCCGTTGTCCCAAAAGTGCAATAAGTTACCGAGTTTTATTAGGGTGGTGGCCGGAAAACATATGTAGCCTTAAAATGTCAGTTAATGTACTACGACCACATGTGCAGAATATGTACCGTCCAATGCAATATTGAGCAATTAAAGCAAATTCAGCATAGAGCTACTCAGCTTATTTAGCGAGCAATCGTGCACTTTGTGATAGAAGTAAAACCTTTCGTACACGCTTAATATGGACCATAACCAATCATTTCAAAACGGGACCCCAGCTGGATTTTACCTGTGGCGGGCGTGGTGGCCTTTTTTCAAAATGGCTGCCATTCCCATTTTCTATGTCTTATATTTCGATTAATAACACTGATCTTTGTGACTATACCCCTGTTTTGAATGCCAAGGTATCCAAATATGACATTATTTTGTAAATACATTCTGTCAGGTATTTTATTTTCCAATATGGCAGCCAAATTGCACTAAATTTGACACTTTTCCTTATAATCTTGCTCACAAATGATATTGACTAGATTTTTGTGTGCATACTATGTTTTAGGGTCAAGAAATCAAAATGTGACATACATTTTGAAATATCTTTTGTCAGTCCTTGTGTTTTTTCAATATGGCAGCCATTTTGTGTTAAGCATGACCATTTACTTAAAGGGAATAATCAGTCTATTATTAACTTTTGAGATGTTATTAAGGCCCTTGTTAGATAATAGCAATTAACAAGATCCCTGTAATTTTTAAATTTAAACGAAAAAGACTACTCCTGAAAACTGCCATTTTCAAATAAGGTGTGGACTACGGTGACGTCAACTAGGATCTCGTATTGCAACACGGATCTAAAAACCAATCAAACAACAATGTATGGAGCTGAGTGTGCCATACATTGATTGGAAAGTGAACCACGCGAAACATGCAGGGCAGGTCTGGTACATGTTGATTCGTGCTGATGTCACCGCGCTACAGTTTGAAAATGACACCTCCTGTAGGTTGCGAGTTTTAATTACAAGACTTGTCTGATGTGTAGACATACTGCTTTGTCTAAACCTATCACTAAATATTGAATTTTATGTAAACATAAATAATGTGAAATAAAATAATACGCCTGTTTTTGTGCCTATACCAAGGCTTAATTATACCACGTGCAATGCCTGTTAGCACTCAAGTTGTGTACACAGGTCCACATTACATTCAGCTCCATTGCTCTTGCAGTGTTTGTTACACATTTCAAGCCTATCTTCTTACACTGTCCTCTGCATTCATTGGTACATCTACAACTGGTGGTTGCACGATGCACTTCACTAGTAGGTGGAAGATTCAGTCATCTTCCACTCTACATTGGACTTCGACAAGTCCCTCCAAAGTATTTATGGATATTCCATTGCTATGATCATTGTGTTGAACCATCTGCTACGTATCTTACTCGCAACAGATGCACTAGATGCTAGCCTTGCATTTTGGTGCTAGTGGAAATGTCTTTTAATATATTTTTATGCCTTTTCGCGTGAATAACCCATGCCATTTACTAACAATGCCTACACTATTACTATTCTTGTATGGTCATATAGTTAGTCAGGTTCACTTTTAGGGCCTGTCTACTGGTATCATGGTAACCAGTACTACCTGTCCCAATGGCCGAGTAGTCGGCGGATAACCGTCACCCCCATTGGGTTCTAAGGGTGCTGGTTACCCTGCTAGAATGAAACAAGGAACAATCTCCTACAATGGCGTCATCTCTGCAGAGCTAATGGCGGCCATCCACACATGCCTTGCCTGCATTGTAGGCGTGGTTGCCGAAACTGTCGATTGACGTCAAAAAGAGTCATCCAGTCAATTACTTTTGCTCCAATAACCCCAACACAGCCAGTATTGCTGAGTGTGAGTGTATCCGGCCACCCTCGTTTGTGGGGGATAAACCCCGGATTTAAAGCGGCACTGGGCACATTTTCAAAGAAATGGAAATCCTTCAAATTTCTATCAAATGATAGTCTCGGCCATTTGACGAACAGAGATATATTTTGAACATATAAAAAATAACATACCCCAAAACAGATTAGGGACATTGATATTGTTACGGTCACCTTGACCAAGGCCAACCACCTCAAAACTACGGATGTCAAACTCCTGAATACTATACAATACACTGTGAACTTGATTAAAATTTTAGAACAAGTACTTATTTTAATTGTGTGTTTAAATCATCTCATTCAACATCGAATTAGGTATAATCAATAATCAAAGATTTACCTATAATAAAGTTGTTAATTATGAACTACTAAACTTACGACCTGGTGTGTGCCGCGACGCGGGCTGCAGCAAGATTACTATAAAGATGCCGAACTTGGAAAGAGTCCTGGCGAATATTCCAGCGCAAAACTCCAATTTCCATATGGGGGACGTGTCACGGACGACTTGTCCTTACTGAAAAAAACCAGCCCCTAATGCTCCCGAAGCCTGCGAGGTCGACTAAATATAAAGTCCAAAAGTGCTGTAAGCTTTTTATCCTTGGTATAACCTCAGAGTCACGGAATACAAAACCTAACCCGGCTACACAATCGGTCGAAACTGCTGGAGCTGAGACTACTATGACCATGTCCACTATATGGGAGATAGTACTAGACTGTGATACTGTCACTGTCAACTTGAACTCTGCCTAATAACTGGAGCAAGATGTTAAGAAACTATCTTAATAAGTTGGAGTAAGATGTTGTGATACTCTCCTCATCTTCTCTCACCAGGGCTTTATATATCCTCTCAAACATACTAGAAGGATCTGGTCCCTCTATAGGAGTCATGTGCTAAATATAGTCATTACATCATAATTCTGGATTCATCTCCAATGTTCCCATATTAGAATGTCATAGCCATCACCCACAACCGCAACTGTGCCTGTAGATACAGTGGGCGCCATCTATAGCCAGTCACATATCACCTTGAGTTAGGCTAGTCTGATCTCCTAGACTCAATTAGATTCCAGAACATCCTCCGCGGTTCTCTTGACTTCAATTGCCTACATACCCACTTTTATGCACACAAACCAGTATATCCCATATTGTATTACTTAGACTAATTTTTAAATTTTATGTGCTAATTATGACTTAATCTTGCTAAAAGTGCAAATAATCATTGCTAATTCTTTGGCCCTGTACAATATGAGGAATTAAGACATCCAGTAATTTTGTTGTAGGCCAACTTTTATATTTTCCATAATTTAATCAACACTGTGTAATACATATTATACATGAATATTTTTGACCTCGTACTCACTGATATTAAAACCAAAAGTTAATAGACGGTTAGTGTTTTTATTTCAATTTCTTGGTAGCATGACTTTTCGCTCCTCCTTCACAGATTTGTCATGGTAAGAATCAAAGACTATATGAAGCCTGTTGCAATACACAGCTTCCACACATAACCCAAAGCTTGTCTGTGAAATACTCAAATGTGGGCTGCAGAATTTTGTCCTCAGCTTTCAGACCATTAGCCATCATGTCCCACTAGTTTATGTGAGAAATCTTCTCTCCTCTTCGAGATGCTACAGCACGCATTGCCCATTATTATGCTACCATCAAGAAATCGCACAATCATATTCATCATTGAGGTGCAGCTGGCCTAGGAACAACCCTATACAGCACTGGATTGTACTATCACTATAACAACATTTAACTGGATAAATCAAATCATCAATCCATTAAACTGAAACATAACGTAGAAATATGCATTAATATCTATAAAAAATAACTGTTTAGAAAAGAGAAAATGAAACCACAACTATGTTAAGTACTGAATAACTCAACAATATGGAGGAAAAATCAACCATAAGGAAACACTTATAATCTGGGCCATTTCAACCCTGTTGGCTATTAAAACATCACTTGAAGGCGTTAAATCGCATTGGTGTCCATTTTGAAAAGTGCGTCCTCCTTAGGAATACGAGTTAGTGGTGAATTGTGGACCGTCTATACATTGACATCCAAAATTTAGAGCAAACACTGTGTGTGTTAAGGGCATTTCACCCCATTTTTGGTGCTATTAAAACATCATTATGAGGTGCTAAATTGCAATTTGGCAGCCCTTTTGAAAGCGCCCCCCTTTGAAGACCTTTAATTAGGGACTGAGTGGACAGCTTCTCTGCATATGGCATACAAATCAAAGACACTGAAAAACTGGGCCATGGGTTACCACATTTTATGGCTTATTAAAACATCATTATATGGGTGTTAAATGAGCATTTGGCGGCCATTTTGAAGCGGCCCCAATATGGAATTATTTTAAGTGGTTATGTGACCGCTCTCTGTACATTTGAACTTAAACAAAAATTGAAAAACACTCAAACTGAGGCCTCAGTTCACCTCATATAGTGGCTAGAAAGCCATTTATAATGGTGTAAATGGCATTTTGTCGGCATTTTGAAACTGCCCCTATGTGCGAAAAAAGTGCCCTCTAAGCCAAAAGTCTACCCCTCACCCTTTTTGTTAGTCTGATGGTCCTAGTACAGGCTGTGAAGAGTAACTTAGGGCACATCTCATGCACCGGGGACCCACCTCCGCCAACGGACTAAGTGTTCATATTTTCTATCACCAAGTGCCCATTTGTTTTTGTTAATCCTCTAGACTAATTTCCTTATGAAAGTCTTATGATGACAGATTGTATAGTCTTAATCTTTCTAAGCTGAAGTATAGAAGGAAATACTCATTTCGAGAACAACGGCTTTGAAGATTTTGTCGATGTAAGTTGCTTCATACTGTTAATTAAACATGTGTCAATTAAACTCATTATGTGATGCGACAATTTAACATTTTGCAAATACGTCATAATTAGTTAATTATGTATTTTTTATTAATTAATACACTTTGAAGTTTGAATTTGGTGAATGTAGTGTAAAAGAAACATATTTTCTAAATTTCTCCATAGTAAAAATGTCACAGTGACGCATCCGCATTATCGGTAATCATTCCATATTGGTTGTTAATATAAGACACACCTGATCTTACTCTCGAAGAAGATGCTTACAAAAATAGTCCGTTGTCAGTTTTCCCTGTGCCAATGTTAACTCTTCCCTCGACCCATTCGAATTATCACTCATCACATTAAACATTCTTTCAAAATTCTTTAAAATTTAGGATTTTTCAAACCGAAATCCGCTTTACGCTTGCATTAAAAGAAGCTAAAAGACATTATGAACTTTACTTTGTAAAGCGTAAACTTCCGTACCAATGCTCTGCGCAGCCACGAATCAGTAATTACTGACTCAAAGCCATACGCACTTACACTCAAGTTCACGCTCTATTTCACGCATGTAGTACTCTTCTTTAAAAAGTTTACCTTTATAATTCACCGATGAGCCGAAAATATGGTAGTGGATGAAACTATTTGAAGAGAAAATTCCCGTTGTATTCATTGTTCTTATCCTCTGATACGTTTTGATTTAATACTACTAAATTGGAGAAAAAATTGGCCTGATTTCGCATTGCTTTTTTTAACTAAAAAAACGCATTTCACATTTTAGTTGCCTAAACATTTCGTTGTGCTCATTTTCCCATAAACATTACCATATCTCAGTCAAGAAACAGACAAAAAGCAAGCACAGCAGTTGTAGAGAAGAATTTAAGCATATAATAGCATCATTGTGTGGAAATCAGCTTGCCTGATTTTTAAAAAAATCGTCTTGTTTCATTTATATGGAGTTAGAATTCCAATAAATAAAGAACAGAAGAAAAAAGTTACTTTATATCTTTAGATTCTTGAAAATTTGTTTTCGACGGTGCAAAATACTATACCAGTTGCCAATCTAAACATTTTTTTTAAAAACCTTTTTGTTTTTTTGTTTATATAAATTATTTTATGAATGTTAATTGGATTTTAGATCCTATCCATTTCGCACTAGGCCAGCGTGGGAGGGCAGGCCTATTCCGCATGTCAAACATTTGATGCTTCGGCCTACAGTGGACGGTACCATAGACTGATTGTTTGACAGTCGTAATAATATCCATTGTAAATTTATATAGGTAGGTTCCATAGGGTTTATCGGGAGTTCCATAGGACAGGAGGTCAAATAGTTAACTTGGCCAGTTACTTTGTCCTCCAAACAACCCAGCGCAGCAGAGAATCAAAAGAACTAACTTTATCTGAATAGCTCCCAGGTTGTATGTATGTAAATTCTTTGCATGTTTTTTGATGATCCTGGAAGCAAAGTTCCATCGAAAATACCGTTCAACGTAAAATAATATGATTTTTATTCGTTTTCCTGCATCGCTTGTTCAGATGAAACCGTCTGTCCCATGGTGGTAACTTCTTCGTGACCGTTGCTATTGGCAAGGAGTCAGGGTAGGCTAACATGGCATACGCTGACACAGCTTGTCAAAATAGACTTTGGACCAAAGGTGCGATTACCAGTTATACGAGACGCTGATGTAAACGTGAGTTTTATGAGGACATACCCCTGGCAGGGCTTCAATGACATGACAGTAACCTGTCGTTTAATTAATATCACAATTAGGGCTATCATCCATCAAACTTTTAAGACGAAAATATAGTAATTAAGAATATTGAAGAATAAAAAAAAGTTAAACCTTTTCCCTAGAAGTGAAAAGAAAGGCTACGTAATCTGATATTCCCCCTTCCCTTGTGTTTAGGGGGGAATTGCTCCCTAGATCTAACAAGAAAATAAGTCTACCTCACATTGTACGGTGAGGTCAGGTTTGGTAGTCATTTTCCTTAGGGATGAAGGTATCCCGAGAATTTATATAATATATGTTCTTTACGGACAATATTTTAGACCTACTGTTATAATTTGGTTTATTTCATTTATTGCCGAGCAGCTTTTTGTTTATTTGATGTTTGAGGTTTACACAAAGGTATCAAAGAAAAGAATGTCATGGTGTACCTGTGTAGTCTCATCCAAAGTCTCTTTGGGCATATTACACAACTGAAAGAAAAGAATGCCATGGTGTACCTGTGTAGTCTCATCCAAAGTCTCTTTGGGCATATTACACAACTGTGATTCCGTGGACAGAGTCAAAAATGGGTACCCATCTTTACGTCAGCATAACTTCTCAATGCAAAGCTCAAAAATCAAGATTTCTCTAGTAGTTGAAATATGGACGAAAGAGAGAAGAAGGAAGCACATCGACTTCCACCATCCGATTTTAATCTGTTTATCCATTCACCCGCACAAAAGGAAGGGATTCAACAGCGACCCTTTGATCGTAATCCCTCTGCCGCAATCGATGATCGGTGAGCATTCATTACTGGTTTTTTTTTTACAAATTTTATTCTTTGAATATAACGAACACGTAAGTATATTGGGCATATTACAACATATTCCGGCTGGTCTCCCGAGGTGTATTTTGTTGTCTGTTCGTAATAACGCATTTTTACATCGTTAGATGCGTCATCTTTTGAAAGTGTTTGACCGCTTTGACCCGTGGGAGCCGTCTTGGATTTTCGTTGGGCACCCATGCTCGTTCCAGGGGTTCTGAAAGTGCCCCTAACGGGACCAATTTTCAGTTATAATATACCCGGCCCCTAATGGGACCAGTTTTGGTGAAATTATACTAGTTTTCAGTGAAAATAAACACCTAACGGTACAGCAGTAATATGACATCCTTACTGTGCTATATTTTCCACAAGTATTATCCCAGATATATACTCTTTTGAAATTCCACTTATAATATATTACAAACATCTTTACTTGTATGAAAATATTTTGATTAATATTGTAACAATTAATTTTTCACTGTCCTGCATTATTGACATAATTATATTGTTTTACTGTATTCTACGATGAAAAAGTAAAGATTGATTGAAGATTGAAGATAATTTGGAGTGAGATTATACCCCTTGGGGGACCTGTTCTCAATACATGAAAAAAGATACACATTTAAAATAGCCAATATCCAAAAAAATGACACTTGTGCTACTGCAAGAAAAAATACACACTTAGGGTTATTTTGTTGATATGTTTAGATTATTTTTTCCTATTTGTATCATTGATCCAGTCACATTCACAACTGAATTCGTACCCCTAGCGGGACTAGAACTTGGTACCCCTGGTAGTCCCGCATTTGCAGCTAGTCCCTCTTTTTTTTGACCGGGCATGGGTTCCCGATCAAAATCCAAGAACCCCCCGGGCGTGTTGACCGGTTTACATGTTATCCGCCATATGTTTGAGTATTTTCTTCGCAGCATTCATCGCGTGCTGATTCGCTGATTCCCGATGACCAAGAATCTTTACGCAATGAAGAAACAACCACGAAATGCGAATTTTCTCGAGCGAGAAATCGGATTAAGATTATCCTCGGAAGGGCCACTTGTGAGGATTTGAATAACAATTGCAATTATATGGCGGCAGATAGATCGTTCAAAAGCCAAGTGGGTTGATGTGCTTCCTTCTTATCGCTTTCTTCCGTGGTCAAAGCAAAGTGGGTCGCTGTGCTTCTTTGTCATCTTTTTTTTCAATGGTTGAAATAATCATGTTTTATATATGGCAGTTAATACCTTCGGTAGATTTTTTACTGCTGCAGAAAACAATAATCAAAGTCAGTGTAAACTTTTTTGACTCGCCCTGTATGGCACTACAATCACGAAAAAGGAAAATATACTTATGCAAATTATTTCAATTTAATCTTCCATTCCTTCTTCTCTTCGAGTAAAGTTTATGGATGTATACTCAATATATTTAATTCTCAACAATATACAATGATGTCTTATATATAGGGCTAACTTGTTGAAAATTGACTAGGAGGTGCAAAGGAGGTAGCAAAATGTTAGGGGACTTTTAGGAGAAATTTGCCACATATTCAATATTCTGAGGAATTATTCATGCAAACAATATGTGACATTTTGTCTTGTAATAAACATGGAAAAGGATTATCTCAGGCTCTTTTGCCCTAAACCTTGTGTGTTTTTAGTTGTTCCCCAAAAAAAGGGCTGTGTCACCCGAAATTTGTTCTTGTATTGCTTTTTAGCTCATTTTATTGGCCATTTTTTAAAATCACTCACTGGATCAGGCACATCGAAAACAATTTTACAATAGCAATGTGATAAACGCGATTGTAAACCTTTATGCGCGCTTGAAGCTGCGACAATTTTTGGCTAAAAAATATCACGCACCTTCTTTCTAGGATGCATCTTGACATTTCGGCGCATTCTTTGCCTTTTCAGAGTAAGAGTAGCCACAATTCCAAAATAAATTTGTCCAGTTATATAAATTCTCAAAATCGTCGGTATCTATCCTCCAAAATGTGTGATATTTCGGTGTTTTGTTGTTAGGTCAATGGACGCCTGGGGGAGCCGAATGGATGCCAGGGGAGAGATGGTGCTAGCATAAGTTACAAAACGTGGAAAGAGAATCATGTCATCCTATCACATCGTTAATATGTGTGCCCTACCACGTAAGCCATCGTTTTTTTCATTATTTTCATTGTGATATGATTACACATTGCACATGACTTCGTGCTGTGTAAAAAAAGGCCAAACATGAACTACAACAGAGTGCGATGATTGGACTTTCTTCCAGGTCCACATTATCGAAACAAGAAAGGTCCCACTTTTTGTAGAAGTTGCCCCCCCCCCCCAAAAAATAATCCTGCTACGGCCCTGTCACACCGAAATAATTATGTCCTCTATTAAGCCTAATCCAATTGCTCTGCCCAAATGTCTTCAAGTATAAGCTGGCAATTTACCATGTAATATCCGAAATTTATTACTGTACACGCGTTGTTTGTGGGAATTTGCATACGTATAGGTGAAGCAAACGCCCCTCGTTTTGGACCACCTGTTGCCTAAAAAGAACAAAGTGTACATCACGCAAGTAACAACTGACGATTCGCAATCGCCATCGCGAATTGTGCAACAATTTCCTAACTTGAATTTGCCAATTTGTGCGCAACTCACCCTAATACGTTTGTCAATTAAGTGAAAAAATCTTTGATAGGTGTAGTAGAAGACCAGCCTATAGATCCCGGGACCAAACTCTGGAGACAAATATTTGAAGGTGGTTCCCTGATCGATGTTGAATGTTTTGACTTGGGCTTGCGCTTCATGTTCCGGCATTTTGGGGAAGGGGCATACAAAGTGTACCACGGGGTAAAATTGAGAACTGCGCACGAATTAATATGCTGTCAAAGCACTCTCCTTTATCCTGATACGGAATCTAAAAATGTATAGGTTTGTTATAGATCCGACTTCAAATGAGTACGCTATGGCCAAAATGTTCAAAGGTCCAATGCACTTTCAGTCAAGTCAAATTGCTAATTTAATAAACCGTTTTAAAGATGTAAGTGTCTAATTATTGTTTTCGGTGTATACAAATTCAATTTTGCAACTTTTACTATTTCAAATGTTATTTAGTTTTTCCGACCTTGGGCACATTATTTAGGGCACATTTAGTTTATTAGTTCATTTATTTAATATTGTCACGTATGGCTCCTAAAATTATATTTTGATTAAAACACTAAGTCATTTTTCATATCATTTGGGGCTAAAGCGTTATAGCCCTCTAAATTGTTTTAGATGTATGTTAGATTTTTGAGTATATTACCCATACTGTATAACTTTAATTCGTTTCAATTTTGGTATATATTTTAAGCGTGTACCATTACTTTAAAAGATAGGAACATATTTAAAACTATTTAAACTACTTCATTGCGGTGCAAGCCCATTTTTCTTTCCTGAGTTACTATTTTGCCCCATTCTTTTTATTAGTAACTCAAATAATCTTATATTATTATTATATATGTATGGTATTTAAGAAACAAGAAAAATGTGGTTGTTATAAAAGTTTGGTATAGTCCCACTTTATCCTCCAAAACTTTTGAGTTATGAAACATTCCAGTTACTTTTAAATATTTTCTGAGCGCAAATTTTTTGAACATTTCTAGCCAATATTAATTGTGTGTTGCAACATGCATTACTATTATGATTTTATATAAATGCACTCAATGTTTTGTGTTCCTTCTAACGTATTTCCTCCTGAAATTTACTCCTCACGTGGTCAGTCTGCGCTATTATTTGAAGAACGGAATGCATCAGTGAATGTTTCCCATTTTAAACCGATTATGAAAGTCGTTTGATGGTGACTTGGCCCATTTGGTCTTAATCCCACTTGGTCTAATGGCCAATTTTGGTAACTCCAATTGGTCTAATTACCATTTAGTCTAATAACCAAGTTAGGATAATAACCATTTAGTCCTAATAGCCATGTCGTCTCATATTCATCTGGTCTAAATTCATATCGTCTAATATCCAATCGTTATAACCCGTTTGGTCTAATGCCAATTGGTCTAATACACTCTGGTCTAATATTCATTGTTGTTCTAATTCCATTTGGTCTAATACCAAAGTTGGTCTAATATCCATTTGGTCTAATATCCATCTGTCTAATATCCATCTGGTCTACTCTAATACCCATTTGGTCTAATACCCATTTGGTCTAATATCCAATCTGGTCAAATGGGTATTAGACCAAATAGATATTGAACCAGTAGACTTAATGGTTATTACACAAATCGGTATTAGACCAATGGGTTAGTCCAATTGAAAGTTAGACCAAATGGTACTATTAGACCAAATGGGTTAGACCAACGGGCAATAATCCGTTTGTATACAAATTTGAATCGTTCGTCGTCGTCTTCATAATCATTAGCTATCATAAGGACATCGTCATCGTCGCGTCGTCATCGTCATTCATCGTCATCATCATCATCTCGTCGTCGTCGTCAGTAGCATCATTGTCGTCAAGCTCGATGTTTCTTATTCATCGTTTTGCCACCATCATCACCGCCAGCGTTATTCTATAATCATTCATTTAAAATAGTAAAAACCCGTAGTATAGTAATCTCACCATACAACATTTAGGAAGTCAACGGGTTTCATGCATTCGAATACGTATTCGACTCACTAGAACACAGCGAATCAAACATTTGGTTTTGACAAACTGGTCAAATCGCATTCAGGTGGCCATTTTGAACAAGGAAAACAGTTGTTTCTGGTATTTAATACTGTCGTCAGTTAGTAAACATTAATGTCTTTAACATACACCACTTAAAATAGCCATTTCCTTTTATTTCACTTAATTACACGCACTCATAAGTAACTCAAACTTTCAAACGCCGTTTTCTCAGAATTAGCATTTATGCTGATTCGACAGTATGCAGAACCCACGACGATATGTACACATGCACTATAACGCCCTATACAAAATAGATCTTTTGTTACCCATTTCAACTTTTTAAATTTTTTGTAAGGGAAAATTGATATTTTGCTCCAATTAAACTCAAGATTATGAATCTTAACATTTTTAATTTTTAAGAATTTTTTCGAAGGAAATAAAAAGAATATAACTTACGATTGACTGGGCCGAATTTCGTCATCAACTACCAAATCGAGCACAGTATTGCCAGTCGTTCTTTTGTGTTTGCTCAGAATAGTTCAGATATCCCCAAACTGGTATTTTTCCCCAAAAAGTAAATATCGCCATCTATTGGCGCAGGCAAAATTTAGCAGGGGTCGGACATGCCAACTTAATAGCAAAAGTGAATTCAAATCGGCATCAACATCCGCCGCAACCTGGGTGCTTGTCTTTTTTCGGTATAGACGCGTCATATAGAAGTCCCAAGGATGCAAAGGAGGTATTACAATTGATTCTGTCATGCACTGTATGACATTGTGCAGTAGCGCTTGGCGGAATCAATGGTAATACATCATTTGCATCCTTGGGACTTCTATATGAAACGTCTACTTTTTTCAAAGACTTAACGGTAGGAGGGCGCTCTTACGCACTTCGGACAAAGACTTGCCTGAAGGCTATAGCTGGTCACGAATATTTAAGTCTAAATGACCGTTATTGGAAATTAAACTGTTTGCAGCGGGGTTAATCCACTAACCTCGATTCCATAGAATTCCATAAATTACCGTTTTGAAATCCCAAATGCCCAAATCGAGCGGATCGTGTCCTGCCCCTCCCCCCTCCTTAAAAGCGAATGTGCAGCTAATTCAGTTTTTACTGACCAAACAGGCATAAAGGTTAAGATTGTACAAATGTGGTCAAAAAATATATTCTTTGTTACCATATTTTACACCGCGAAAATCTAATTTCGAGTTCGTAAAAATACTGTTGCTTGCAGTGGCGTACCGAGGCAGTCGACCCCGAGGAGGCAAATGTCCAAGTCGTTCCACCAGAGGGGGCAAAATTTATAAATCGTCCCGGTGATTTCCTCCAATTAGGTCTCAATTTGACAAAATGCGCGCGTAGCGCGAGAAAATTGTCGAATTTACTTTAATTTTGCCCAAATTTGACCTGAAATTGGTTGAAATTCCCCGAAAAAGAGGGATAAAAAATGCACATTTTGGCCCATATCGTTCCGCTTTTTGGGGCCAGAGGTCGGTACGCCACTGGAGAGCAGAGCATACATAATTTCTCAGTGGATTTGTCTTCTATGGAGGTTAATGAAAAAATTTAACGGAGGTGCTCATCGTAAAAGTGTGGGCGGAATCCAGGAGGTTGAAGATTTATAATACAGGGGTCAAAAATGAAAAATGCTTGGATTTCTGTAAAAAGTAACCAAAGTGTCCGTCTTGTTACAATGATTAAAAAGTATAGTTTGTACTACTTAAAACCTATGGTTATAAAACAAAAATCGTCAAATGTCAAAGGTCATCACGAAAGGTTAAATCTTAAACATTGTTCCGTTTTTTTAAATGGGCTTAAATTGTTCATCTTTCCTCAAAGACTGCAACAAAAATTCGGAGCTCAATAGAGGTCATGGGGTTTGAACTATTTGTCTTATGCCTCAGATAAAAAATTACAAATGAGAATGCCAACTACTTATCTTGCAATTCCTGTGGAAAGTTTAACCATTTTAGACCATTTTTAAGGAAATCGGCGCAATATTAAAGATTTAGCATTTGTGATGACTGATTAACGTCATCGATTGCTACGAATGAATTTTCGCGAACGCACGAAAGTCACAACTAGTAGAAATAGCAAATTTTGTATGGTTATATATCAGAATCCCATTCTAGAAGTTTGTGGAAGAAGGTTTGAAGATGTTTATAGTTTGGAGGGTGCTGAATCAAAATTTTTTGGTCCAACCTCTGGGAAATGTTGGGAACTTTGTAAAATAAGAGGGGGAAATTTGTACAGGGGTAAATTTGAAATCAAGTCAAATTGTGTCTAAATGTACACCAATGTATTTGTCTCATTATAAGGATTAAAAAGGTATAGTTTGTCCAGGTTCCGACCTTTAATCAAACAGATACAGCCCTATTAAGGTTCAAGGTCATCCTGGGGGTAAACGCTACCCAGTGCTCCGATTTCGTTGAAACCGGTGTCAAATTGTTCGTCTTGCCTTATATTACAATGTTTGGCATTTGGTTTCGTAATTCATAGGCAAAATGTAACAAGGGTCTATAGGGGTCACCAAAACTTGACCTCAAATTGTATACAGAGCTGTCACCCAAGAATTGAAATTAATTTTCTGCTTCAGTATGACCAGGGCAATGATTTTACACCAGTTTCAACAAAATCTGAGCACTGGATTTTTTTTGCCCCAGAATGACCTTGAACCTTATCAGGGCTGTAGCCGAGTAACTAAAGGTCGGAACCTATACAAACTATATCTTTTTAATCCATATAATGAGACAAATACATTGGTGTACATTTAAACACAATTTAACCTGATTTCAAATTTACCCCTGTACTAATTTCACCCCCTTATTTTACAAAGTTCCCCACATTTCCCAGAGGTTGGACACACAAATTCTGATTCAGCACCCTTCAAACTATATAAAAACATCTTCAAACCTTCTTCCCCAAACTTCTAGAATGGGATTCTCGTTCATAACCCTACTAATTAGTATGTTCTGCACATTTCTTACAACTCAAGTTTAGCGAACGGACCCCTGTTCAGTACACACCATTTACGTGTCGTCTTGGCACACAGCGCCGCCCATTGTTAAATTACGGTCAGAAAGTAATTTGAGCCACGCGACCTTGCGCTAGGGAGTTCACAAGTTTTCGACGGTAACATGCCCCAGTGGCGGTTAGACGTTTCACATAGAAGTCCCATTGATGCAAATGAGGTATTGCTATTCATTCCGTCAAGCGCTACTGCACAACGCCATACAGCTCATGGCGGAATCAATTGTAATACCTCATTTGCATCAATGGGATTTCTATATGAAACGTGCTGACACGTACACAACAACTTGTTAACATATTCGGACCCGGTGTCATATATTACAGCGTCCGTGTGACTGAGTGTCCTACCACCCATCTGTCTATTGTGTTCTCATTGGAGTTCTTTAATGCATCATTTGTTCAGCACTGTACCAAATGGCCTCGTCTACAAGGTCACGGTTTATTCCGTACATGTTGCTATGGTAGCTAGGACACTCTCTCATGGGGGACACTCAGTTTCTTTACACCGGTCAAATAGCGTTGATTTGAATTTTTTGTACACTGGATATTGCGCAAAATACTTGGCCTATCGTAACGATTTACGCACCAAAATATTCCTAACTAGATTGTCGACTAGTTAGCTGACTAATTTATAATATAGGTTTATATTTGGAAAAAGACGAAAAAACGTGAAAAATACGTGAAAAATTCTTACCTTATTTAGTGGCTCAATTCTCGATTGCTGCTACTGTTAAGTCATTGCCACACGCCATGCTTGCAAAAAATAGTGAGCTAACTGGTCTTTTTTGTCAGGAACCCATTTCTAACATCAGATCGACCACCTGATTCGTCGTTTTCGCGATATCCAAGGTACCGCGAAAACCGTTTTTTCATTCCTTGTTCAGCTAATCGCAGAGCCTTTAACACAGCGTCTGGCTGCTAGGGAGTCCCATGACGTAGCGCATGTCTAAGAATAGCCGACCAATTAGCGATGCGGAATTGGTGGCGCTGTGTCCCAACAGTACAGATTCTATGGGAGCGTAAATGGTGTGAGTAGCACCACGATATACGTGCACAATTTCTTTCCAACAAAAGAGCAGGAAGAACAATCTAACATAAGTAGTCAAATTGTGACATACAAATCAAAGGACAAGTCAGTACATTTGACACCTAAGCGATGAGGACAATGAAAACTCTCTGTATCTACAAGCAATAAAACCAACTGTCAGGGTAGGGGAATATTGCTGCTGAAATCACCAGTCAGTTTAATGATGCTATTATTTAATGTAATACCCGCAGCCTGTGTTAAAAGGGTGTTTGAAGATGAAGGCTCCGGGTTTTTTGATCCTGGCAACTTTAGTGAATCAACCTGTTCCACCACATGTACCTGTGTTTCTACTGCTGCATGCTTCCATGATGGATCCTGCAGATGCTTGCCAGAGTTTGAAGGCATGGTATGTGACACAGGTAAGGAGCATTATATTTCCTAGTTAAGTTATAGTCATTGACGGTGTACCTCTGTGTGAAAAGCCATTGGTTGTATATTGCATTACCTTAAAACTTTTTGCTTGATTTCTTTCAAACACACTGTAGCATATTTCAGCATGTCTGTGTCACAGCCGCAATCATTGAAAACAGGAGACAATGTAACTTTGACGTGTAAAGTCAACATTCCACTCAGCGACGTCACTCTAACGTGGTCAAAAGCGGGAACCAAAACAAGCAAAACCATGCGTGGTCATCTACACTCACACAAAGGAACCTCGGAGTTGGTATTACGCGATATCAGTCCCAAAGACTTTGGAATGTATTTATGCGTGGGAATATATAGTACGGGAATGAACACTCGTATAGCCACGGAATCGACCTTTGTGAAGGCCGAAGGTAAGCTATGAATAAAGACAAAAACACCTAAAATTGAAGCCTTTTGAGCAATTGTTCGTATAATTTGCGTCAAGACTCAATTGGTAACATTATAATCATCAACAAGTTGTAAATTGTAACAATTATTTTGAAATAAATTGCAAACCTGTCCTCGTTCACTTTCACTAATATTAAATCCAAATTGTGATAATAAAGTAATCATGAATTTCATTAATTTTATTTTCTCCTGTTTCTTACAGATGAAACTGTAAATCTGGAAGCCCTGACAGAAGGTATACAATATGACTTTGTTTTACACTATGACATATCCCTATCCTAGAAGAAAATCTGACAATCTCCGCAAAAAGTGAGGTAGCGGTATGAAACGTTCTCCCATTTGTTATTTCGTAAAGTATGAATTACAGCCATGCCAAACTGTTATTTTATAATCACATTCAAATGCTATGGTATTCTGTCTTTTCTTTAATAGATACGGCTGTCAAAGGACCAAGCTACACAGGTGTGTAAAATATGTCAAAGCCCAAGCACATTGTTCTTATTCACAACATAGGCCTTACAAAAAAATCGTTGCATTAAAGTCTATTATTTAGCCATAATAAACTACACCTCTCATCCAGTCCTTTTCTTATATTTCAAAACAATTGTCAAGCGTGGGTTTCGTATAATTTCTAAATATACTGGACTGCTAGAATATCACTCGATAACACAATTTGACTGATTTGTTTTCCCTCTTTTGCAAAAATATTAATCATCTTATGTTGACTGACATTAATTAGAGAAGGACCATAATTCTACACACACACATACGTGTAATAATCAGTCATTTATAGTGTAGATTAACACATGGAAATGAAATGAAACTCCCCGTTATAAAGGAGTTTAGGAGAGAACGACATAGAGAAATTAAGGCAAAATACTGGCGATTCTTCATTTTAGAAACCACTTAAAGGTGATCCTCATTGCTCGGACGGCATATATTAAGCTATATACCAATGGAAAGCTTATGACTTCATGATGCCAAAAATATCTTTTCCAAAAAAATAATCGTGTAATATAGCCGCTATAAGCCAAAAACTAACCCTATATTTCGTTGCGATTTTATGCCCAAAAAATACGCTTCCGCTTTCCTTCTCTGACCTTGGCAAATTCGTGTGACGTAGGCGATTGTGTAAGTCTTGTTGCGCAATGCATCTTCCAATGTAAAGGAGCCCCAAATCGCCCCTCTTCTCCTGTGTTGAATTTATATTTGGTTATTTGGTGATTTCAGCTTGTACTTTGGTGTGATATTGTTAAATATTGACAAATTAAATTATATAGCTTATATCCCGTCGGCGAAAAAATTCAGACTGTTTAAGTGACTGTTAATAATTTTATCATGGCAGTAAAGTGCATAAGTTTTAATACAAACGCTATTTTATCAATACAAACCAATGTCCAAATGTCTTGAAAAAGATATACGCCCTCCCCTCGCATATTTGGTAATTCCACCGGCTGGTTATTTGAGGTTTGCTCTGCATCCTATTCGTACAATTTAGTATCAATTTAATGTTATTTATATAACTCTCGCGTGTTTTTAGCCGTGCAATAGTTTTTACCATTGCACGGTGCTATTGCACTGTGGTAGGAATCTATATAAAATCATTATATAAAACAAATATTGACTGCCTATATTCGTGCAATAGTAAAAATATATCACTTGGACAAATTTTGGATGTTCCATTTCACTCGCCTGCGGCTCGTGAAATGGAAAATCCCAAATTTGTCCTCGTGATATATTTTTTACTATTGCACTCACAGGCATTCAATATTTGTATATTATTTTGCAAAAAAGACAAACTGAAACTTGACTGTATATATATAATTATTATGATGAATTTAAAATACAGGAATGGTGGTCGGAGTAGCTCTCTTGGCTATTGTTTTTGTGGTTTTACTAGTGGTGGTCGTTGTTCTGAAAGTAAGTAATAGCTTAGGATTTGAATTAAGAAATCAATTACCATCCGTTCATCACGATAAGCACTTTCAGGGTGGATTTCTGCACTGTATAAATTTCTCTGGTAGGATTCATGTTTTAATCAACAGAAGTTATACAAATTAAATCCAGAATATTTGAGTTACCAGCCATATATAGCCATACAACCAGTCATGTGAGTGCAACAAATTAGTATCTACATTTTCAGGTTTGACAGTAGAAGCATTATTTGTTCATTCAGTAGGGAGTTTTAAATGAATTTTATTATACAGGGTGAAAATGTATTTCTAAAAATATATTATTACTGATTTTGTATTTCTTCTTTCTCACTTAAGTCGTAAGTACTTATTTGATCTGTTATTCAATTTATCCGCCAAATTAGCATACATTGATATTTGCACAAATCCATTTGGATTTTTTTATTCTTACAGCTTCTTAAAACCATCACCTTACAAACAACATGGCGTATCTGCATAACTAGTTTTCCTGATGAGTTCAACAAAGTCGAATCACCAGTTTACGACTTTATTACACTCATTTTCAATTTAAATTTTGAGTGCAACAGTGTCGTATATATAACAAGTTATTTGAAACTAGTTGAAATATAATATCAAATTGTGGCGTAATGACTACTTTTTTCATAATGCATGAAAAGGCAATTTTCGCCAATAATGTCATTACGACCTTGGTACATATGACATACATACAATATTTATTATATACAAATGTTTCGCATTCGTACAATTGTAAGAATATTGTAATGACTTTGAAAGATGAAGTCCATTCAACGAGGCCCTTGACATCATGAAGCCAAGCCAAAGGCCAAGGACTAGCCCTAGCCCCGACCTAGCCTAGCCATACCCCCCCGGCCATACCCCGGACAAGCCTCATTATTGACATGTTATGGAAGGAAATTTGAAATCAATTTTTGAAAAGTTCATTTAAATTTAACTTTTTGACACTATATTTTTACGGGTCCATAAGGTGGTCCAAAGTGGCCGGACAAGTATAACGTGTGTTACTGTAACCCTCGCGGCCGCGTCACATATGACGTATTGTCAAATACCATTTGAGAAAACCGGCTTTGAAGATTTTGCGATTTTAATTTACGCCATTAACCGTTAATTAAACACAGTGATTTCAATTAACCTAGTTGAAAATCGCCAAAAATAGTTAAATAAATTTCAAATATATTTAACTAAAATCAACACCAATGTATTTCGATATCCGAAAAAATGATGTTAAATAAAATACGTCACTATGTGAAAACGACAAAATAGCAATTTTCCATCTGTCAATAACAAATATGACGCGAAAATACGTCGTTATGTGACCCGTTTGCGCAATCACGTTCACTACTTTGACAACAACAAAATAGCGTTCTATCTACTACCGTGAACCTGAAAATCCTTCGCACAAAATACGGTTCACATGTGAAAAAAAAAAAACAAAACGGCGAATACTTTCAAAATGCAGGATACACACTATGGGCTTGCGCAAATAATTTTTCGACAAATAAGTCGTTATGCGATGGCGACAATTTCAACGTTTTGCGAATACATCATAATTAGTTAATGATTGTTTTACCAATTAAGCCACTTTAAGGTTTGTAAAGTTGGGTGATTTAGAGTAGTACAAAACAACGTATATGTCAAATTTTAAAAAGTCCGAAATTCGAATACGTCACTATGTGAAAGCATCCGAGGACGGTGTTCCTAACTATTTTCAGTTTCAATTTTTCATTCCAAAAATCCCCATAATATAGCCCCCCCCTCCCACCCCCGTATCGCGGTTCCGAACTAGTCCACCCATTTTTGACACACATCTCTGGATCAATAACTTCCATACTTCCAAGATTAACATCCTCTTTTTATTTCCTTTCCGTGATCATCTACTTTAAATTACAATGTTCCTTTGAAATGTGTCGGGCATGCATACACACATAAGGCATATTCGTATCCCTTTTGGACTGGCTCAATAAACCAATGCTCTTAAGCAATTCCCCGTTTCAACACCTGGTAGCAAGAATAAAAGTATCAAGTATCCTTGCCCAGGAAAATTCTTTTGCCCATGGAACAGTATCAAGTCTTGCAATAAAGTATCTTGCCCAGGACACAGCGCGTTGGCTGCAGGATTTATCCAACACGACCGTTGGTTTACGAGATCATGTTCTTTCCATTGGATCACCCTCGCTCTTGGTCATACTTTCAAGACAGGATAAAGTGTTCTATCTAACACTTCAAATAATTTTAGTTTATCCTGTAAGCCTTGGGGTTTTTTATGATAACTGTCCACGTAATTTGGAAACATGGGGACTGTGGAATTGAAATACAGAGAAAATTTACTTCTACACTTATTTTTTAAGACAAAAGGTAATTGTTATAATTTTGCTAAAATTGTCTTCCTTCCTCCCTCTGCTTTTGATTTTGGTTTATTTTACTAAAATTGGTAGCTACAATTACTAACAAAAGATGCTTGAATATCACTTAACAATTAACATGGATTGTTTAAAACTATCTCGTCAAAACGAGGAAGCCTCCTCCCCACAGTTATATAACTACAAACATGTTCATGGGAGTGCTTCGCTGTTGCTAAAACACCACGCACACTCTTTACCAATAATCAGATGAGGGAATATCCAAATAAACATCCAATGCCGTTCCTAATATAACTCCCACATCAGCTTCTTTTGTTACTGCACCACGACTGTGTAGGGAGTTAATTATAGCCATTGACAACATGGAGATAATATAAATTTATTATTCCTGTCTTTATTAGACAAGTAATGTTATAACTACCCTTTCGGTAGGATTCCGGAGCAAAATTCAGGAAGCGGGTGAGAAGTTTGGCCTCATGACTTGTGAACTTTGGTTTTGACACAGGAATCCGCCTTTTTTCATCGAAATCCTGCGCTCTGATTGGTCAGGAATTTGGGAGTTATTAATCATCGCGTTTTACCTTTAAGATGATTGGAGCGGAGCAGGTGTTCGGAGTTCTTTGAATAGATATGATTGCGTAATAATAAGTTCATCCTTTTGCCACTGTCTTCAGACATGAGTCCCTGAACAAGTTTGGCCTTCCCATAGACATTCTGTTACAAGTGTGTATGGGGTCCGTGTCTTTTGTTGCAAAGGTAAATCTAGTTTCTCTTTTAATCGTGATACAATTCTATACACAGAGAAACACAGGCCAGACTTATTTTTGTTTTTTGGACGATGATTGTGGTTAGACACCACTAACTCACTTACACCGTGTAGTCCAGGGAAAATGCAACTTCACATTTAAGACTCTCACAGAGGAAATACAAACAATATTACAAAAACCAAAGTAACAAGCTAAAATCACCAATAACCAAATTTTGAACATATGAGACCAGATTTTTTTTAGTTACGAATCACCAAACTGGCCCGATGTCAGACGGCAACACCACAAGTTCTCTAAGTCGCCAAAGCTAGTATTTTGCAAATCGCTGTGAAATTGATAGGCGCGGAGTAATTGCCTCAACTTCCACTGTCCAAAGGCCACTTAGTTTGAGAAAACATACCATATGTACCATGTCCGTCATAAGTTCCCCACTTTCTTAATATAACCAGTGCATTTCAGCCATTTTAAAAGCACACCTTTTCAGCTGGCCATGCAGAAGTCGTCCCCACCCAAATTGTTGTGCGTACGGCAGCCCGGTTAGGGGTGTATAACCATTGGTGTTGCTTTTAATATTATGTTCGTTCGGGTTGGTGTTACAATTCAGAATGTGATGGTCAAAATATTTACAGTAAATATATTTAATTAAAATACATACGCATAATATAACATTACATCATAGAAACTATTTGATTATCATGCGGACACGTGATGTGTAAAAGCCTATATTGGAAGATGCACTTCCTTGATAACTGAAAAGTTCCACATGAACTAGTGCATTTATGTCTGTTTGCACTATGTAAGAAATGGCAAGACATACAATTACTAGCGAATAAGACTTGCAACTAATTTTGAAAAGCTTTCACCAAAACTGGGAATGAGTGACAAAAAAGTCATTACTTTTTTCAATGCTGACTTAGAGATTTCGAATTGTTTTTGTGTATATTAGTCATCTAGAACTAAAAATATCACCTAACATACTTAATTTCCACTAATTAATTCCACCAAAATTGAGAATGAAATGGATTGTTTTTCGTTTTGATGTAGTAACATTTACGTGTGTTTAACAGTCCCCTAGGAATATCGGCCTACTGTATAACAAAAATTTCGGATCAGAATTTTTATTACAAAGTTGTGATTTTATCAACACAGACGTCGATTTGAGCTTAGGTGTTAGCGATTAGTGTGGAGATAACTATTCTCTCTCTCTCTCTCTCTCCGTTTGTTTGATTCTTTCTTTCTTGGTTTTTTTTTTCTTCCTTTTTTTATTTCCTTGCTGCCCATGATAGAGGAGCCAATCTGTGTGAATAAGGGTGCATGCCATTCTGAAGGACATGGGATGTAATATTGCATGACTAGTTAAAAGTTAATGATTATGATATTTGAATATTAAACTTTAACATGTAACTGTGTTTGTTAAATAATTTCACAATGCTTCATTGCGCAATTACAATGATTCTTCAGCCACCTGACTGTATATGTGAACAAATGACAAAAAAAAATATCATTGTAAATAGATTTGTGACTTTAAGATGATACTAGTCACTTTACGTAACCTAACGCATTCTTCTAGAATAATTTTGGTTGCCTTATTTCATTTTGATAGCCCTGATATCAACTTGGGCAATACTCGACATTGCAAAACAGGGTGTGAAAAGTGAGACAAATAGTGTTTAGGTATTGAAAAGTCAAATCTAAACACTTGGCGACAAATGTCTAAACACCTAATGTACAGTGCCTAGACATTTTAAGATTTTACAAAACTATTTAGAATATTAACAGTATTTCAAAATGTTTGGAGTGGTACAAAAGTGTTTAGAAAGGTGTTTAATTGTTTGCAGTGTACATGCATCAACGGCACTCCTGGTCTGACATAGATTCAAGGAGGTTGTTATACTATCTTATTTTTCTTCACGGACTGTGTCTCCTCATTTTCTGGAATAATAAATGCTGCATTCATAATATATTGCTAACAAGATGGGTGGAATGCGAACAGCGGAGACCGATCAGTCCACTTCACACACTACGAATGTGTTACGCGTACTTGTGACCACACGTAGTTTTATTCGTAAATCTGGCTACTCGTAAGACCCCACGTTGCTTACGTCCTAGTTTTTATGAACGCCGAAAACAAATGTACTAGTAACTTACGTCACAACTGCCTACGTTAGTTTAAGAGTGACTTCGCGAACGAACCCCAGAAAAAACCTCACAATCAAAACAGATGAAAAAAAAAGGTGCTGAGTTCCAAAATATCATGAGTAGAGCGACGATGATTGACTTGCTCCCAAATTAGACAGTATAACTTTCAAGTTAAAGGAATTTGGAGGTCGTGTCCCTCTTCGGGGGAGACAAAATTCCTAGTGTGAAAATCCAGGCCCCTGCGACAAATGACAAACTGGTAAGCAATGGAAATCCAGATTTTTTGGGGGATAGAGTTAGGAATGTAATGAAGGACCCTTTAAGCCATGACAAGCTGATGAAGTGTGTGATCAAGGATCAATTCATTCAGGTTTGTTCAACAAGTGATGGACCAGTGGGGAATTCCGGGACTGTTTTGAAGTATTGTTTTGGAATTTGGATTGGAATTGGGGATGAGGGGGGGCTTTATCTCCAGTTGTGTGGTACCAGGGAGGATGCAGACACAGACTCATTTTTTATTTGGCCACAAAGTAAGGGGCATGCAGATAGTGAAGAAAAGTGGTTGTGTGAAATTCTATGTGAATTTGTTAGACTGCCTCATTCAGACACAGCTCCTGAGGGCCACAGAAATCGCCAAACAGAATCTCAAACAGAGCCAGGCAAAAATGAAAACATGATTGACAAGATGCCGAAGCAGAGTATTCAAGTCGGGTGACAAAGTTTTGGCACTTTTTGCACTGACAGGACATCCCTTTGTAAGCAGCAATTCCGGACATTGAGATTGAAAATAGAGTAAGAGGACCTATGTGATTAAAAACACAAGGTAGACGCAAAAGTCGACAATTATTGTTATTACATAAAATATGTCAAAGGTAGAAGAAAGAATGACACAGCAAATCCTTGTAAGTTGTAGTTGTCTACCAGAATTCGTGATAACAGCGCAAAATGGGCAAATGATGACATCACAGAAACGTGGCTGTCAACAAGCGCGGAACACAAGAAAATGGATCCCGGTGTCAAATGCAAAATTCTGACATACATGTCATTAAATATGTTCATTGATGTAGGTGATTCAGAGCCGATCAAACAACATCCACATCCCTTAAATGCATTTAATGCACTTTTAAAAAATCACGGGTCGGACCCCTGCCTGGTTTTAGGGGAAATTGCCCCTAGCTCTAAACAATGAAAAAATAACGTTCGCTCCTTTTGCGGTGCTTGTCCGGTTGGTAGTCATTTTCGTCTAGGGACGTAAGTGATAAGGTGAATCCAAAACAAAACTGCAACATCAGAAATGAGGTGAAATAATGTTAGACAATGAATAATTGAGCAGAGCAATAGTGAATGGAGATTCCCATGTATTCATGATTTTAACAACTGACGGTTCGCTTTGTCACACATTAGTCAACTTGACAAGCCAGTAATATCAGGTCTTATAACACTTTTGAACTTGGGGCAGCCCCTGCTGCCTGACCCCTTCCTCTACCCACGCTATATCACGCCGTTAAGGGCAAGTTTGTGGCATATCATTTCTGCCCTCCCAGTGTTCATCTATCTCGGCGGTTGTAATTTGTTTATGACTTTTTCTATATTTTTTTTCCAATGCAAAAGTTGTGCAAGTTTAAACAATATAATAAGCCAATGTAATAAAGGGTTCTAATATCGATAGAGAGTCAAAACGTGAAGTAAATTTTCGAATCACCGTCTCGCATGTTTTGCCGACCACAAAGAAAAACCTAGAGTACCAACAATTAGAAAACAATGGCTGCCTCGGCTTCTTTCCAATATGTGGGTGCCGCTTTGTATACATATACGGTAGTGATACAAATTAATGTATAAGTTAGAGGTGGCAGGGTGTAATAATAGTGTACTGGATCATTGTGCTAGATACTCTTTTTTTCATAATGCAATGCGCGCTTAGGTGAAAAGAATGTATCATTGGGCGGTTATTCAAATCGAAATGGAGGACCGACGCCCCAACTGTGCAGCGCCATGTACGCCGTCAGGACCCCACTCCCCCACAAGGTCTGGGAGTGTTGTGTGGATGGGTAGGAAAAAATTTAACACCCAATAGCACCCAACATCCAAAAACTGATATTTATGGCGGATTGTTGTATCGAATTGACATGATTATGTGATGTAAAAAGCCCCAAATGATAATTATCCGTGCAATATCAAAAGTCAGCGCCCAACACGGTTCCCGATTGGTTTTGAATGCGTTCACCCCCTTGCATGTATAATGTGTACAGTAAGCCAGTAAAACTCATACATTTCGATAAAATGGTGAGAACTTATGACACTGGCTTTCTTATGTTCCTTTGTACAAACAAGGGAAGTTGTTACGAGTACGCGAGGGTGTTGAACCCTAAGCCAAACCAGTAAGTGTCCATGAACAAAGAAGTTAATTATATAGGGACAATAGGAAAGCGACAGCATAGGAAAAGGGACGCAATTTAGGAAAGCAAAATTGGATGTATTTCCCTTATGAAGTCGTAACTTAGCGCGTTCAGCATCCGGCTATACAATAACGAAGTACGACATTAATAAACTATACATTTTGGTAAAGTGCAAAAAAAGATGAGATTTTGATCGGAAATTATTTTCAGAATACTTACTAAGAACTATGATTTATTGGAGTAGTAATGGCGAACCAACGACGAAGTATGGGAAACCTCGCCAAGGGATCAAATTGATACAGAGGTAACCTTGAGTATATGAACAAGAAGATTTAAAATAAAAATATAATAATAATTGCGGCATTTATATAGAGGCTTTTCACAGGTATCAAAGCGCTTTACCATTAGACGCTACCTTGGAATACGTCAGCTTCCATACATACCCAAGGCATACGCATACCTTTGGGAGGCGCTCAATGGACAATATCCCTAGCAGCTACCCATTTAGCACCTGGGTGGAGAGAGGCAATCGAGATAAAGTGTCTGCCCAGGGACACAACGCGTTGGCAACAGTGGGATCGAACCCACGACCTTCGCTCACGAGCCAAATGCTCTATCACTGGACCCCACGGCGTGCCACACTTTTAGCAAAGTGTGCCCGCAATTATAGCTTAGAAAAGGAGAAAACAGAAAAAAAGGGAAAGGAAAGAGAAGGGTAAAAGGAAGGGACAAGACAGACAAAGTGCACGTTAATGACTTAAACACAGACAGATAGTGTGGTTTATGTGTATTCCGTAGATTTTCGTGCTAAAATGATTTTGTTGTTGTTGGGGCTTTCAATAGGGCCTACAACTGTCAGAAAATGATGATGTGCAAATTTTCGGATCATGCCCCCTTCTTCAAGGGGGGAAATGTGATACAGGGGAAAATCTAAAAATGAGTCCATATTGTATTTTAATATACACTAACGCATTCGTCTCCTTATAATGATTAGAAAAAGTATATATTTGCCTCGGTGTAGCCCCATAATGGTTAAGGGGTCACCCTGGGGGTAAATGCTTCTGATGTTGTGAAAGTGGTGGGGCTTTTCTTTTTCTTTATCTTTTTCGCAGGATCCCGCCGTTTTGATGTCAAATGATTGCTTGTGGCATACTGAAGCATGAAATGCCATTTGTAAACTAGTTGGTTGATATCACCATTGCGACATCCAGGGAATTTTCTGGTGAACCCCCCCCCCCCCCGAACCATGTTAAACCCTTGTACATTTTGATATGTAATTAGCCAACCAACTGTCACATACTGTAAAATAATCATTTTTGGATCCGTGAGACAATAGAAACGCAATCACCCGTTTCACCAAATCTGAGCATTGAGTACTAGTGTTTTATGAACGCGAAACGCAACAATGTTACTATAACTTACTTCACAACTGCTACGTTTAGTCTTAAGATGCTTTCGCGAACGAACCCCAGAAAAACCCTCAAAATACAACAGTGAAAAGGTGATGATTCAAATACTGCATGAGTAGAAGCGCGATGAATGACTTGGTCCCACATTTAGACGATACTTTTTTCTCAAAGTTAAGGAATTGGAGGTCGTGTCCCTCTTCGGGGGAGACAAACATTCCCGAGTATTGAAAATCCAGCCCCTGCGCACAAAGTGACAAATTGGTAAGCGCAATGGAAATCAAGATGATAGAGTTAGGGACTGTATTAAGACCCTTTAATAGCAAATTACAGCTTATTAAGTGGTGTGATCAAGGATCAATTTCATGTCAGGGTTTGTTCCAACAAGTGATGGACCAGGTGGGAATTTCCCAGTACTGTTTTGAAACGTATTGTTTGAATTTTGGATTGGAATTGGGATGAGTGGGGTTTTATCTCCAGTTGTTTGATTAACCAGGGAGCTATAGCAAAGTCTTTTAATTTTGCCCACAATTAAGGGGCATTGCAGCTATTGCAAATGAAAGTGGTTGTGGTGAAAATTCTATATGTGAATTTGTTAGACTGCCTCATTCAGACACCGGCTCCAAGATAGCCACAGATCGCCAAACGAATTCCAAACAGATCCCGGCAAAAATGAAAACATTATATTGACAAAGATGCCATAAGCAGAGTATTCAATGCGGGTGAAAGTTTTGGCACTTTTTGCAATACCAGGACATCCTTTTGTAGCCAGCAATTCCGGACCATTTGAGATTGAAAATAGAGTAAGAGACCTATGTGATTAAAACACCAAAATTGATTTTTTAGTTTTTTTGTTTTTTTTTAAACATCAAATTTAATGCTCAAATAGTAGAAAGAAAGATGACACAGCAATCCCTGCATGTGTAGTGCTTACCAGAATTCGTGATAACAGCGCAAATGGCAAATGAATGACATCACAGAACAGTGGCTGATCAAGACAGCCGCTGTAAACAAAGAAATGATTCCGTGCAAATGCAAATTCTGACATACTGGCATAATTCATGTCATTGATGTAGGTGATTCCTAGCCGACAAACAATCAGCCACATCCCTTAAAATCATTTAATTGCACTGTTTAAAAATCACGGGTCGGACCCTGCCTTTGTTTTAGGGGACAATTGCCCCACTCTAACAAGAAAAATAACGTTATCTCCCTTTTTTGCGGTGCTTGTCAGGTTTGTAGTGTGTCATTTTTCTTCTAGGGCTTTAAAGGATATAGGGTGAATCCAAACAAACTGCAACATCATAAATGAGGTGAAATACATGTTAGACAATGTCTATTGAGCAGATGCAATATGAATGAGCTGTGCTCCATGTATCTTCTGATTTAACAACTTGACGGTTTCGCTTTGTCACAAATATAGTCAACTTGCAAGCCAGTAATATCCGTTTTTCTTATCACACTTTGAACTATTGGGGCAGCCCCTGCTGCCTGACCCCTTCCTCTACCACGGCTATATCACCGCCGTCTAAGGGCAAGTTCGTGGCATATCATTTTGCTCCAATTGGTTTTCATCTATCTCCGGCGGTGTAATTTGTTTCTGACTTATTCTCTCATATATTTTGTTTCCAATTCACACACGAGTTTTGCAAGTGTCAAACAATATCAGAAGCCAATGTAATCAAAGAGGTTCTATATAGATATAGAGGCAAAACGTTACGTAATCTTTAGGAAATTCATTCACCGTCTCTCGCATGTTTTGCCCGACCACAAAAAACCTAAGTACCCACAATAGAAAACAATGGCTGCCTACGCTTCCGCTTTCTTTCACAATACTGTGGGTTCCGCTTTGCATATAACACTACTAGGTAGTGAATACAAATTATGTATGTGTTTATAGTGGCCAGGTTTAATAATAGTGTACCTGGATCATTGTGCTCAGATACTCTTTTTTTTTTTGCTCAAATGCATGCGGCGCTTAGGTGAAAAGATGTATTCATTGAGAGGCGGTTTAAGTTCAAATCAAGACACTGATGTGTCCTTTCATTCTTGTGTGTGGCCCATGGGTAGGAAACAACTTTAACCACCCCATATTACCCAACATCCAACAACTGATATTTTGGGCGGATTGTTTGTATCGAATGGACATTACATGTTTGTATCACAGCACCCAAACGATAATTATTTTACCGTGCAATATCAAAATGTCAACGCCCAACACGGCCGACTATGGTTTTTCAAATGCTTTGTCAACACCCCCTTGAATATAATAATTTATAAACTACCAATAACTCATACATTCGATAATGGAGAAATATGACAACTGGCTTATCTCTTAATTCCTTTGTACTATACACAGGTAAGTGGGTACGAGGTACGACGCGAGGTTGTGGAACCCTAATCCAAACCAGTAATTGTCCATGAACAAAGAAGTTAATTATATATTGGATCAATAGGAAAGCACAGCATAGGAAAAGGGAAGCAATTTGAGATAGCAATTGTTATGTATCCCTTTATGAAGTCGTAACTTATACGCGTTCAGACATCCGCGACATCCAATAACGAAGTAGCCATAATAAAACTATACAGTTTGTAGTTGCAAAAAAGAATGAAGATTTGATAGTAAATTATTTTCGAATACTTACTAAGAACTATGATTTTATTGTAAGTAGGTAATGGCGAAATCCAACGACGAAGTAATGGAACCTCGCAAGGACAAATAATACAGAGGTAACCTTGAGTATATGAACAAGAAAGCTTGAATAATAAAATATTAGTAATTGCGGCATTTATATAGCGCTTTTTCACATGTTCCAAAGCGCTTTAACAATTATTACACGCCACCTAACCATTTGAATCTCAGCTGCCATACGCATACCTTTGGCGGCGCTCAATGGACAATATTCCTAGCAGCTCCCCATTTAGCACCGGGGTGGAGAGAGTGCAATCGCGATAAGGGTCCTTGCAAGGACACAACGCGTTGGCAACAGTGGGACTGAACCCACGAACCTTCGTTCACGAAGCCGAATGTTCAATCCACTGTACCACACGGCGCTGGCAGCCCTTATTTAGCAAAGTTGTGCAGCATTCTGTACTGTAACAGGAGAAACAGAAAACAGGACAGGACAACAGGAAGGTAAAAGTGGAATGGACAAGACAGACAAGTGCACGTTAATGAACGTTAACATCGACACAGATAGTGTTGGTTTGTGTGTATTTCCCCGTCGGATTTCGTGCTAAAATTGATTTTGTTGGTGTTTGGGTTTCAATAGGGCCTAAACGGTCGAAATGATGGGGTGCAAAATTTTCGGACTCCATGCCCCCTTCTTCAGGGGGGGAAATTTTATACGGGAAAATTCTAAAATCGATTCCCAATTCTAGTTTCATGGTACACAACGCATTCGGCTCCTTATAATGATTAGAAACAGTATATATTTTCCTCGGTGTAACCCCATAAATTTTATTCGGGGTCACCCTGGGGGTAAAATAGCTCTTATGTTGTTGAAGTGGTGTCAAATGATTGCTTGTGTCCATACTGAAGCAATGAAATGCATTTTAACTATTTGGTGATATCAACCATTGCGAACATTCTCATGAAATTTGTGCCCCCCCCCCCCTGTAAACCCTTGCGACATTTGCTATGTAATTAGCCAACCAAATGTCACTAACTGTAAAATAAGTACATTTTTATCGATCCTGTGAGACATATAAACCAAAACACATACATTTTCAACAAAATCCTGAGCATTGGGTATATTTTTACCCCATGATTACCGTGAACCCTTATGGGGCTATAGCGCTGAGTCTAGCTTTTTTGTAGTTTGAGGAGACAGGCCAAAAACTCAACGGTCATCCTGGGGTAAAGATTATATGAATCCGATAGGTTTCGAATTGTGTTTCAAGTGTTCGTATGGGAAATGTAAAACAGAAAATATATCTTTACTCTATGTTAATCAGCTTCAAAGATATCTAACAGAGGCTGAACCCCTCCCCCCCCTTAGACCCGTGGGCCTTAACACTAATTCCTCCTTAATCCCCCGTGTGGCAACACATAACACTTATTTTACAATTGCTATCTATGACATGAAGAATTTGAGCCCATTTTGAGTAGAATCTGGTTCATTTATTTTTTTTCACCTCAGGGGGAACCTTGAACCATTTTAGGCCTACTGGTGTTTAAAAGTAATTTTATCCCCCTTCCATATTTCAAATGCTCAAGGTTGCAAAATTTGCATCATGAAGATTTGGAATCAGCATGTCAATGGTTGCCTAGAAACCATCAAGACAGTGTCATGCAGACTCTTTTTGCAAGGTCATATGCAAGGCCTATGGTTCTTTTCCCTGGTCTCTGAGCCATGCCAGAAAGAACTTTTATGTGTGAGTGAACTGATACGATTACTGAGATTCTGATTTGAACAACTGAATACATCGCATTGCATTTTTTTGTCCGGTTCCGTCAACTTAACACTATTTTGCATTCTATACCCTCTGCGGCCCATTATGAAAATTGCAGCATTCTGATTGGGTCAGTTTACTGCCCATATTTCTGCAATCGTCAATGGCAGTTTCTTATTAAATGAAGCTGTTTTAGGTATAGACTAGAAATAAAGGGTTTTCATTGTCATTTTATGGGCTCATAATGTATCCTCGGCCAGAAAACTCTTCGCCCATTCGCCTCGCCCATTAAATTTAGTTTTCTGACCTTGGACACATTATTTCATCGCCCATAAATGACACTGCAAACACTTTATTCTTAAATATCGGCTTAGGATATGGCGGGGAAGATATTATGGAAACAAATCAAAACAAGCGAGTTCGTAACATTGTAAATATTAATATTTTTGTAGTACATAGCCATTTTCTTTTCTTCTCTCTGTTTCAGGACCCTGCCTAAGCCGAGGGGCATTTTCGGTTATGTAATATGCATGACGCTTCTGTGGATTTTCACCTCGTGGTGCGGTTAAAGGTGTGGGGTAAATGACTAAAACGCGTTATGACTTATTTTGAGAATAAGGCCCGTTTCACAATTAGGTGCCACTTTTTGTCAACTGATGGTTAATTTTTCACCAGTGGTTAAAAGTTGTTCATCGTTTTCTCTTCATGCCAAGGCTACAGGTTTCATAAAAATACCCTGGCTAGCTAATTGTTCACCCCTCTTCAAATAACCTTCAATGTTACTTGTTATAATTTGGGTCATTTTGTTAAACAATGAATTCAAATTACAATGATAATGTACAATTGACTTGTCCATTAAGGACAATGGAATTGGATATCAACAGAAAGTATAACCCCAGGCTTCCTAGGTCGAATTTAAATAAATTTGTTGATATTTCACAGATATATGGTAAAATTCAAGGTGATTTTGTGACCAAAAATGGGAATTTCTATTAGCTCTGCTGCCCATTATGAAAATGCTGTCTTCTGATTGGTCAGTTTAACTACCCATTATTCTGCAATAAGTGGTCGCGATTGCATTTTTCCTCATTATATCACGCTCTTTTCGTAATAGAATAGAAATAAAGGGTTTGAGCAGTAGTTATTTATGGGCCTCTATGTATCCTGCGGCCGGAAAAATAACTAATGGACCTCGGTGCCCTCGTTCTCATTATTCTATTTCCCGACCTCTGACACATTATTCGCCCATAAAGGATACTGCATTCACCCTTTATTTCTGAATTGACTACTATAGTTTACTTTTCACACGAACAACTAAAATCAATGTATGGCTCTGATACTTCAATGGTTTAAAGCTCTTGGTGTAGGTAATAGGGACAAATCATGCCAGCTGCTAGCTGGCCAGGATAAATATAGTTGATATCAATGTTTTGTAAAAATTGGATGTGACATATTACAATGTGAACGACAACTAATGATTTTGAATACAAGTGTTTTCAACAAGAAATGCTTGAAGATTTACCCTTTTTATATGTCCTACAACACAGTAGAATACTTCAAAACACTTTTATTGGGAATGAGCCGTATATTGGCTAGTTTTAGATGTGGATGTGACATTTCTTTCTGTGCATGGACAATTGCATTTATTATGATAGTTGTTTAATCTGAAGAATTATGTTTTATTCAGTCCAACTGATTTTTTTGACAATAACTATCACATTTTTAATTTTTAAATGTTTTTCTGGGCCTCTTTGCTTCAAAGTATGTTTCATAAGCCCATGGCATTACTGAGCAGGCTAAAAGACCGTGTTTTGAAAAAAATTTACAAATGGAATGGTTCTGAAATACATCCAGCAACCTTAATGACATTATATAAATATACCCGCCTACAATGATAAAAAGCCCACACAAACAAGTTAGTTGATGAGTTAATAAAGCATTTTTTAATCCAAAAATAACTCCTTTGATGATGGATATGACAATGGGTGTTAACGGACACATTTTTAGTGGTCTGGCATTAATTAAAGATCATAATAGGATACATAACTCAATTGTGCGTTTTAAGTGGACCACAACAACCAAATAGCTCTCACAAAAATAACTAAAATTGGGGTAGCCGCTATGATATTATATTGTAGCAGTGAAACGAGTTGTTTTTGGATTTGACGGATGTGACCTATGTCACCAAAGTGAAAGGACAATTTAAAATGAATGTGCCCATCCCATAAAGATCGTATGATCCTAATTTGTAGGGTTCCCACAGTATAGCTCTTCAATTCGTATTTCAAAATTAATATTACAAGTGGAATATTTCTTTCTGTTACAACCCCAAATCTACACGTAAAATATGTGGATGTGACAAAATAAGTGACGGTGACAATTAGTGCTCCGCAGCCATTTTTGTTGTAAACAAAAAATAGAGTGAGCTGATAACACAATAGTTTTCAAGTCCAATAATCTAGGACAAAAATTATCAATTGGCAGTATTTGTTTTGTTAACAAGAAAAAAATAATAGTTTTTTAAGACCACTTTAAAATGTGTGTTAAAGTGAACGACTGAATGTCACAAATCCACACCTGAATTTGCCGTGCATATCATACTTCTAGCAAGAAAAGCTATTTTTTTTTTTTTTTTCCTTAATTTATGCTCTTAAACAAAGTGGGACTATATCTCCACACAATAAAGTAAGAGGATACATGGACAATGTGGGGTGTTGAATAATTGCAGCTTGACAAAATAAACCTTAATTTCAGTATTACCAGAAATGGTACATTTTAATGCATGTTTGATATCACAACACCTAAACTTGTGACATGAGCAATTTGGTTAAGCTATGGGAGTAGAGCCCATAGGGACGCGAATGGCAAAAACCACATAATTATACTCTGATCCCATAATATTGAACATGCTAGGAAGGAAAAAACAAAAGATTTCAAAAAGTGGCGCCTAATCATGAATGGTGGCCACATCATCGAACGCGCGGGAATAGATAAGGCTAATATATCCCTTTAGTAATGTCCCTTCAAAACAAAATGTCCTTTTTTAATGTCCCACTTTCTTAGAATATATCCAGATAATAACAATGTGATGGCCGTAGACCTATGACCACACTAAAGTTAACCATACTGTTCCAAGGGGAATTTATAAGATAAACTTTCATCAACCAAATCAACCTTTAATCTAATATAATTCCTGGGTGGTTGTAAGTATATCAGCATTGGGGGGTGGTTTCTTGCAAATGCCCGGTCAAACTAACACCCACCCTACCACCGATTCATATTATACTATAATTTACATTTTATCGTTATTTTGATACTAGATATGGATTACTTCCTTCCTCACTGTGCGTTTCTCTTATATTTTGGCCCCGAAATGAATGGTCCAGGATCAATGATTATAGGACCATTAGGGCAAATATGGTCCTGGACCAGTATTTCACTTAGAATATTCTCCACTGTTCCAGGGGCATATTTGCCATATTGTCCTGGAACATATTGTATGTGTTTCGAATATTCCAGGAGGCATATTCAAGCATATTTAAAAATGCTCCTGGGACCATAATTTTATTTTATGCTGCCGGACCAATATGACAAATATGGTCCTGGACCTATATGACTTAGAATATTGTTGTCCCCAAGATAATTTATCGCGCCAGGACCATAGTGCTCCAGGGAGTCATTGGCCGGTACATTATGGTCTGAGCATATTGGGGGCAAAATCTCATAGACGCAAGCGGTTTTTGAGATCAGTAGTTAGTGCCATGTATAATTAGGAGGCCGAAATCATAGGGGCCTTATTTAAGGAAGTGTCGTTAACACAACCCTCCCACTCCCAAGAAAAGTTTGACACCCTGTTGCTAGTTAGTGAATGGAACCCTCTCCTACAAGCTATGCCCTAGGTAGGTCGTACCTCAAATTGTGTTATCACTTTTTTCACTAGGTCAATCTTAAGTTACACAGGGGTTCATACTTTTAAAATCCCGAATATCATGTTGAATGACTGGCCATAATTTGTCCCGCTATCATAAGGCGTTTCCACAAAATGTATAGTTTTGTACATCCTCCGGACCATTGCTTTTGAGATTATAAGGTAAAATGGCTAAATGGTAAAACAAGGTCATTTCATTTGTACAGGGGTCAACATTAAAAGTTAATCTGATTATATTTTAAATACTTCAAAGTTATTGCCTGAGGTTATAGGACTCAAAAAGGTATAGTTTGTAATTATGTTAAATGCTTACTTACGGAGATAAGGGTCAAAGAAGGTCAACACCACTTGGGTATTTACCTATGACCTTTTTGTCCCATACATGGTAACTATGCATTGCAATGGTACACACTATTCCTTATTTTTGACTCATTAAGCTGATGAACAACTTCTATCCTTTTCAACAAAATTTGAGCAACTGCCGAGTTTACCCCCTGTACAAATAGAAATTGACCTTTTTTACCATTTTAGCCATTTTTAACCCTATAACCCCAAACCAATGGTCATAGTTGGTAACAAACTATACATTTTTGGCATCCTTGGTGACTAGACGGACAATAGGCCATACATTTCCAACATATTGAGATCATTTTAAAAGTTTGAACCCGGGGGGGGGGGGGGGTGTGTAAACATAAATTGGCCCTATTGAAAAAGTGCACCACATTTGAGAGTACTACTACCTAGAGTTGATATTAGGGTCCCTACTAACTACCAAAGGTGTGTCAAACCTTTTCTGTAAGTGATGGTGAACTATGATGTTTGACCTGGGTCCTAGCTCCTCCACTATGAGCTGGTACCTCAAATAGAGTTTATTTACACAACCACAACCTGGTATTACCCAGGTTTAGTCCTTCCTGGATAGACCTTTTTTTTTTTTTCTTTAACCTCACTAGGAAAATTCACCTTGTTTCAGCACACTTTCACAGTATGCTGAAGGGAAATGGAAAATCACTTTCAACGTGATCAGAACCTTCTATAAGTCGTGAGCCTTGGGAGTTTGGTTAACGCATCATCGATCATCGCATCATCGATCTCACTGTATGGGTAGTATATTACGATAAAATTATTTTATAGCATGATATTGATCATTATCATTGTTGTTTTACTTCAATTATTGCACATGTACCGCGTGTCAGGTTGGACATTTATATTGGGGCAACTGCGAAGAACCATAAACGTCTAACATAAAGTAATTGGAACTGGGGTATTTTTGTGAACCTTTCATATACAATCTTGCAACCAAGGTTTTTTCTCATCAAATTTATGAGGATTCCAAAAATCATGGGTGTCATTTTTTAAATTGTTCTGATGTATTCTGGTGGCAAGGTTTTCTACAGGGTCAAATATAAAGGGCAAATGTGTTTTTCATTCTGTCAGTACCAAAAGGTATAGTTTTGCCTTATCGGAGGATTACAGTAACAAGATTTATCAAGGGTGCAAGGTCACACTGGGTAAAATAAGATTTATCATTTTTTTTAAAATGGTGTCCAAAATGTTCGTCTTACTGTCGAAGCCGAAAATATACAGATCGCGTTGTCAAGACGTTTGAGGGCAAATAAGATGGCAAATATGACCGTGGTTCAAAGGGTCTATGGGAGATCACGGGCCCATATCTGGTAAAGTCTCACTTTGAAATGAAACACATCATCTATAACATTTTTGGTCTGACGATGAACGATTTAAAACGCCAGTTTCAACAACATCGACCATTCTATAAATAATTACCTGCATTGTCTTAAGCCTTTGGTCGTAAATATGGCAAATATACCTTTTAAAACCTTATACCACCGAACAGATTGTGTGTATATTTTAAAACAATTTAAAAACGTTAATGGTTTACCCTGTACAAATTGTGCCCCCTATAAACACTCAATGCACATTTTAAAAGATCAAACCCATTATTTTCAAATTCTCCATAAAACAAAAATAAAGAAATTCTGTATTGGAAAAAAATTGGTGTCAAAATTGTATATGAAACTAAACCAAAACACCAAATTACATTTCCTCATGTACTATAACGCAAACGGCAATTCTTAAGCCTTTGAAACTCTTGTCAAAGGAGAGTGATTTTGCATAGTTAGGCATAAGAATAGGCGTTCGCTTTAGACGTTTTTGGTTCTTCGCAACTTCCCTAGTGTGATTTTTTATTCGTTTCACCTGCACTAAAAGATTCTATTAAAGGAATTTATTGGCATAAATCTATCGGCACATATATAATGAAATATCCCTAAATAAGACGTACCAGATGGTTTTCATGGTCATTGGAGTATTCCTTGCGAAAAATATCCAGATTATTCCGACAAATGTCACAAACATGGAAGCTGCCATCTTTATTCCCTGTGCTATATTTACAACGCCGCACGCAATACCGAAACAAAAGCCAGCGTGATATATTTCGCTGGCTTCTGTTTCGGTATCGCGTGCGGCGTTGTAAATATAGCACAGTGAATAAAGATGGCAGCTTCCATGATTGTTGTACAGTCGTGACATTTGTCGGAATAATCTGGATTTTTTTTCGCAAGGAATACTCCAATGACCATGAAAACCATCTGGAACGTCTTATTTAGGGATATTTCATTATATATGTGCCGATAGATTTATGCCAATAAATTCCTTTAATGCTGAGAGGTTGTATCTTTATTCGGGGTTGGTACATTTATTGCACCCACTTTGTCTGCTCCCAGTCGAATTCAGTAGCCTTTACGGAATAAAGTGCATGTATTACTGTGCTTTATTCCGTAAAGGCTGCTGAATGCGACTGGGAGCAGACAAAGTGGGTGCAGTAAATCTACCAACCCCTTTATTCGAGAAAACTTATACTACTTTTATATGGCGTGGATTGAGGCCAACTGCCTCACGTGAAGATCGATTGCCATTCCTATGATTTAATCCATTCTTTGATGAGAACCAGTAACCTGTTGAAGTACATAAAGGAAACATGTTTGTATGGCATGCGTATAAGAAAGCGTGACTTACTGATGAACGCGGCCTCTCAAAGCGGAAGTGGTGTAGTTTTATTTTACAGATTTAGTGAGAAAAAAGTCAAAATATGCCATACAGGCAGAGACAAGTGAACTTAATCTAACAAATTCTTGCACCTGCATATAGTCAGGGCAACCACGATTATAATTAAAAAAATATTTGCTGAATTGCTTTAAAATATTGGATCATGAATTTAAATTTTATTAATTACACCAAATATTGAAGCTTTAACCTGCAGTAACACAACAGTTACACGTAACCGCCTGAGGTCTACCATATGAGTAATGAGCCTATCTCTGATTGGCTCATTACATGATATATCAGGATATTTTCTTTGAGTTACCAATCAAAATAGACCGTTTATATACATCTCTGATTGGCTAATTCGCCATATAATCCTATGGCTATCCAATAAAATCGGCCCGTCCTCAGGAGGTTAATAATGTATCTACTCCACTGTGTCTTCAGCTTTTTAAATTTCAGTTCCAACACATCCCTCGCCCCTCAAAAAATGAAACCATACCCTCGACGATATGCATGAAGTGACACGGATAATAAAATAAGACTATAACAAAATACACTCTCGGTCAAACAGCGCAAGGGCAAAAGTGGAGCTAAAATACATCTTACAATAATCATTTTTTACCGAAATTCCTATCAACGATTTACGATTAGATATACATCACTCCTGCCGCCTCGAGGTTTTAGTGCTCCTCCTTTAAACTACGCGCACATTTTGTGGGGCAAAATACAAGGCAATCTAGTACTCCTTACTGGTAAAATGTATGCACAGCAAACGGTTTTCGCACAGTTATGACAGAAAAATGGCCGTTGACCAAAACACCATAGAAATGTGCCTCGTTATGTTAATCTACCGCACCTCGTTGGTGTTTGTGGGATGGAATTTCGGTAAAAATGATTTCCGTTTGGAAAAGCCAGGATCACGTATTGATGACATTTCCTGACGCTTGATGGATTTGGATTTTTCACTCGTTCAAAACAACATGATCAATTCGCTTTACATGTTTGCCGCTAAACATGCTACAGTCAAATGAATTCTAATCAAGTCTAATTACGTCAGGCAAGCAGAGCATCTTGATACGCATGGGTTGTAAAAAAGAGGATTCTTTCTTCAAACTAATAGATTTACAGTAAAATATATATGAAGTTGTTGACCTCGGTCTCATTTTCCGATGTTTTTTGGGACACAGGTTCCGCCGGTAATTGACTCCACATGTTTTAGTGGTTTCATTAACAATATAGAGTGCTAACCGGCTAATCCAACTACAACGCATGGCGTTTAAGCATACGTTCGTTCTAATGCTTTTCACATCTCCCTTATGGGCCTCATCAGAGGAATATTTTCTATCTAACATCTTATGCAATTAAAAATGGTTACAAGAAACACTTGGTAAAAGCTTGTTGTTAATATGATTTTATAGCCATCTTATGAACACAGAGACTGTATTGTTTTATCGAAATGCATTTGTTGTGCCTTTATGGCATATTACACTGGGCAGGACCATACCTATGTTAGAGTGACAGTTCAAGGCCGCTCAAGTTATTATTAATAGACTGGATACACCTGTTGTAGTTGCCCCCATAGTTTAGCAAGTATATCGTCGTTCGCGTCACATAGTGACGTAATTCGAAATTTTTGGACTTTTAGGAGAAATTTGGATTTACGTTTGTTTTGTACTATTCTAACAATTCACCAAATTTTTAAACCTCAAAGTCGCTTAAGCAATAATATCAACATTTTTTGAGAGCCCCCCCCCCCCCCAATTTTTTTCAAAATGTTGAGAATGTTTAACACGGTTGCATTTGGTAAACTGGCTAGTAACTATACTTGTGAATGGCTAAGCCCGAAATATATACAAGGATTTTGTAATTAGAATAACACTATAGGAGACTCTCCCGATAATAAGTCCATGGATGCTGGAAACGGCCTTCCAAATAGAAATAGCCGGTAAATATATATAACCGCCATGGTACGTATCTTACGCTCAGCCATTAGTTGTTTTATTGGTTCAGGCAAGTCAGTTAGAGATCATTTTCTTGAGCTGGCAACTATTTTCATCATGGACGAACATAACCTTAGCATTTCAAGCTGTGCCGTAAGTCCAATCTGGGATTCCCAATTCTATTAACAAAATGCTTATGTTATGATATACGTCATTTTTGAGCCTTCTCGTTCCAGGTTTATTTTCCTCGACAATAACAAACTAACGTGTCAAAAATATCAATTTTGAAAATTGGGCGCTCTTTCAAAATGTGCTGTATTGCCTTTAATTAGTAAAATTTAATTAATTATGACGTATTTACAAAACGTTAACTTGTCCGCATCACCTAACGACGTATTTGTTTGAAAATCATACTACGCAGGCCCATAACATCGTATATGCATTTTTTTGGAAGTTTTCGCCGCGTCACATAGTGACGTATTTGTGTGACCGTATTTTACAGTTCACGGTAGAATTGGTATTTTGTCCTGGGTTTTCACATAGTGACGTATTTTTTGTAAACGTGTCACATACGCCGTATTTGCGCGTCCCGTATTTGTTATTTACACTTTGAAATTACTATTTTTGTCGTGTTCACATACAACTGTTAAAAATGTTCCTAATTTTTACCATACTTTACCTTTCAATTACGGTCACCCCCATTATTCAATAATCTTCCCGCTTTATTACCTATATCTAACATAAAATTACAATTTGGAAGCAGAAAAAGGTAAATAAACAGTGACTACAAATAATCCTACAACATTTGAAAAAGGTAGTATTTATACGCTGACCGTTATTAATTTTCCGTAACATTACGTTCTTTTGTACCTTACTTGTTTTTAATGTAGAATACGAACTATGAAAATTGTTTACCTAAAAATGGGTTACTACGCCGTAGTACGTCATTTAAAATGCAAAATTCTTATTTCCTATCCATTTTTAAAAATGTTTTAAAACTCTTTCTCCGGAATGTGTCAAGGGGAAGAACATGGATGGTAGGGGTGGGATAGAAGATGGCAGGTGGATGAATCAGGGGGAGTAGAGTAGAGGAGAGAAGGTAGGGGGGGCGAGAGAAAAGGAGGGAAAGAAGGATGAAGGTCAGTGTGGAGGGTAGGGAGGTTACGGGCTGCGAGAGGGGTATTTGGCACATTAGGGGGGTGTAAGAGGACGTTGAGCAGGGGCCAACAAGGAAGTATTGGGAGTACGAGAGTAATGAAGACGGACAAGTAATGAAGAGAAAGGAGAGAACAGCGAACGGGTGGGGGAAGCGCAGGAGTATGGGGAGAATAGGTTGCGGGTGGGTAGGGGTAGGAGGTATTGGAGGTGTTGGGTGTGGCATGGGGGAAGAAGTTTCGTGAGGGGATGGAGGAGTCGTTTTTGGGATGCGGGGTGGGGAAAGGAGACCTAAGCGGTTCGAGGGCAACTGAATAGGGTCATTAGGAGAGGTGGGAGGTAACGTGGGAAATTAGAAAATAAGGGTGCGTGGGATGAATAGGAAGAGTATGTTTTAATAGGAAATATGGACGGGGGTGATAAGGGGGCACAACGGAGGAGTGGAAGAGAGGAGGAGTAGAAATGGCTTGGGTAGAGGGTGAGGGGACAGGTTTGATGAACATTAATGAAAGGGGGAAGCGGGGGTTGGGAGGGAGAGAAGGAGGGGGGGGGAATGAGTGCGGTAGAGAGGGAGGTTAAATGTATGAATTTGAGGAGAGTAGAGGGAGGAAAAAGTAAACCTAGCAGCTGGGAGTGATAGGGGTAGGTCACAGGAGGCTCAGAAGAAGAGTGTCTGGGGGGGGTTTAGTGTGAAAAAGTGGTGAAACTAGTAGCGAGTAAAGATTGAGTAGTGGAAAGGAGAAAAAAAGGGGGGCAATTGGTATAACTAGCGCGAGGGGAGCACGAAGTCTGATTTGAAGGGGGTCAGGGAGGTCTTTTTGTTATTATATTTAGTTTAATTTGAAATAAAAGGTATACCACCCCTAGAGTAATTTTAGCATTTACTATCATTAAAGTCATGTAGTGTTGATAAGGTTAGACTTGTAATCTTAAGGCGCATTCGATCTATGTAAGGTATATATTAAGTTTTATTCATATGATATTAAGTAGTTGGTGACATTAGAATGTGTACATTACCAAATAAAACCAGTGTATAACGTTTTAAATCTTTATTCTTCGTTTTCCCTTGTTTTTTTTTTTTGTTTTTAAATTGCCTTTTTGCTCAATTATTTCTCCATTGTTTTGCCTGAAATTAACTTTTTTCCAACCCGTGGTTAACCGTAAACAACGTTTGTATGATGCCATAGCTACAAGTTAAAATATGGTCAATGTAGGTAATAACGTTTTAACTCTTAATATTGTTTAACGCACGTCAAAACCAACAATATATGTTAGTCTGAGAGTTTTACTCCTTATTTTACGTTCCCTTGCATATGGTTTTTCGTATTTTTACGGCTCCAGTTATTTTCCTTTCTCATGTATGTAGTCCCACTGCCAGTCCAAATCCTGTTTTTTTTTACAAGTTTATATTTAACAGTGTATGACGTATTTATTTCTGGCATCAGCTTTTGCGCATATTCTAAAGGAATGGGAATCTGATTAGTTTAAATATATTGAATTTTAACTTATTTCGGCGATTTTTCGACTAGGTTTTAATGAATTGAAATGTTTTTTGTATGGGGCAAGTTAAAATTGCAAATCTTCAAAGCCGTTTTTTCTCGAAATGCGTATTTGCAAATACTGTCAGTATGTGACGCGGCCGTCATATTTGATGTTGCATTATTTTGTAATGTGCTCGAACGTAGCTCTAATTTTGAAAGTGGTGTTGCCGAGGGTGTAACATTTTCTCCAGTTTTGCCCTTCTCCGGAACTTTACAGAACCTTGGCTTGTATGTGCATCTTTCTTGTTCATCAAAAAGTTTCTTCCTTCCTCATCGACAAACCTGGCCAAATGTGCTTGACACCTCACCATTTTAAATGCAATCGAGCGTGACACTCCAATAACACAAAACAACACAAACCATGTCTTAAAAAATCATTGCCCAGGCCATCATTTCTCCCTTAGTCATAAAGTCATCCGCTGTAAAAACCTTGTCTTCATACATATGCTGGCAAATGACTTCGAATCTGATGAAACGTACTTTATTGTTCTACAATTTTTAGGCCATACTACCTACGAGTTAAGCATGCGTGCGAAGATCAACTTTAGTCTTGAATGTGGTCCTGGTAAGGTCATTTCGATCATTTTTCGGCTGTTTTACGTACGACAAAAATAAGAACATCGGTAAACCACTCGGATACGGTTGATTGTAATCGTAGAGATCTTTATCTACAGTGGCGGGCAGCGCTGTGAAGTAAAAATTCATGCACTATGAAGGCATATAACGGTTATTTCAATGACCATGTCTGGTGTTAGCAAATACTTGCTATTTAACTCACTTGCTCGTCGAGTAAGTATCCCTTATCAATTGTTAGTTAACCCTTTGGTTCGATATAAATTGGAATAACAACATTTGTAAGGCACAGCTCAAACTTCGGCACCGGTTTGTCGGCGATTCCGTCTGGTCCTTTCTTGTTGGAACTGGTTTATATTATTGTAACAAGGCCTCCGGATGTTCCCGTTAAATTTATTTAGAATCGACACCAAAACGCTTACTTCGCTGGTTACAAATAGTTTTATAAAAACAGTTGGCGGACGGTGGTTCGGGTCAACAGAGGTCAAAGTTCCATATTAATAAAAACAAAATTAGAAATGTGTAAGCCTACTTTTGTACAAACGTCCAACTCGTTATAGCAACTACGAACATACACGGGGCCACGCTGTTTTGGACGCCATATTGAAAATTTCCAGAAACATGGTGCCTTTTTCGACTGACCACCTACTGCAAGCAAAGCACATGCCCACAGGCCTGAATGATGCCTTGATCATTTTATACCCGAGTCACTGGCGAAAACATGATAGAGTGTATTTTTCACGTCGTAAGGTTTACGTATAATGGTCTTGGCGCATCGTCCGCGTCCGCGCAACACGCTTTTCGAATAAAAGTGGCCGTTGTCACTCTAGCCTATCTCATTGTGTAAACAATGAAACGTGGATTCAACCGCCAAACGGCTGTTCAACCAGTGGTTGATATTGAAGCCTCATTACAACATTCTTCCACGCGGCATGACAAACTATTATTAATATGATGGCACACCCTAGTCTATTTACATATTTCTCTCAACGATTACCGGCGCCGTTGCCCAGTGATAGGAAGTAGTGCATAAACAGACGCACGCCCAAGCCGGTGCATGATCACCAATGTTGCCAAACCACGATTTGGTAGCCCACTGGGGCGACTTTGGTCTACTCGCCCGCGACTGCAAAGGCCCAAAGCGAATTCGCGAATTTTTGTTACTCTCACTTTCCATTGGACGATCTTGTAAAAAGTAGAGATAACTACGATGTGAAAATTGTTTAACGGTTCTTACACACAACAAGCTGTTCCTTGTACAAACAGCATAGAAATCAATTAAGAACACCGGCCGTAGGGTCAGTGTGCACCCGTGTATGACGGGTGAACAAATGGCTGCTGTCAATAAGTTGCGATACAATAAAAAAGAAAGAAAGCGACAGGTGATGTGTCACCTACTGGAAGCGAAATTATTCCTTTGTTAACTCTAGTGTATCACAGAATCATCTTTGAATGATGTTGATCGTTCTATGTTACGGTATGACATTGTAGAATATATACGCATAGTCTGCCTTTATTCTGTGAAAGGTTTTATTCATTAAAATCCCAACATCACCAAATCCACGTAGTGCTCAGTGGTAAGATTTAAGAATGCTTCTATCTCTCCTCAGTGAAGGTCGAACCCCCACTGTGCTCAATTTGGAGAAATGAATGTGATCTTGATTTTGTTCAAGTGAAATTGAACGAGTCAAAATTAAATACAAAAGTGTGGTTAAATGCTCCGTAACTTTCCATTTTGAGAGCTTTTTATGTTTTCGGCAACTTTTTTTTCGCGCGTATGACCCACGAATTGGCTGATAATTTTTGGCAATCGCAGTGTGTGTGCATAAGCACGAGGTGACTACGCCTGACCGGCTGGGGTATTAGAATATTTATGAATAGTGCCATAGGACCTTGGTGAAAGTGTTCAGATTGTTTTTGAAATTTGCTCGAATATTCAGAAGGGTCGAATGCAACTACCTGAGCAGATACTTTAGTGAATGGAAAAATGCCGTGCATAGTTGTAAATAGGCCCACCTGCAGGCCCTGTAGGACATTACGTTCAAAAGTAAAAAATTTGGAAGCTACAGGTACTATAGGATTTTTACAAAAAAGTATATAGTTTTTTATAAAGAAAGATTAACAAAATGTAATTACATTGTAGAAAGATACTATATCCAAAACCGGCTTCTGTATGGAGTAATGACTTCACAAATTAGAGTTACGTGCATTTTCCTATACCAATTTTGTGTGCTGTAGAGCGTGCATTTTCTACATTCCCGTTTCTATGAGGATTGTTCCGTCAACTGGTGTGTAATGCCATACAATAGTAAAAAATGTCCTAATTTACCCGATCTTTACCTTTTAAATTACGCAAGCCCCGATTATTCAATACTCTTCACGCTTTATTCTTATACCGAATATTAAAATAGAGTTTGGAAGCAGAAAAACGGAAAGGAAATAAACAGTGGTTAGAAAATAATACTAATATTTTGAAAATGGTAGCATTTATACGCCGACCGTATTATATTATCAGTGATCCCTGATTGACGTTCTGTAACTTGAATTGTTTTTAATATAAGAATAAACTATGAAAATGTTTTTTAACCTATTAAAATGATGTTAAATAACGTGTGAGAACGTCATTAAAAAATACAAAATCTTAATTCCTTTTATTTTTAAAAATAGTTTTAAAAATTATTTGTAGAACTCGATCCTGCTTTGTATTATATATGTCGTTTAATTAAAGAAGTAGGACCCATATGTTATCATTTTAACAATGCTTGTAATCTTAAGGCTCTGGTTCGAATCTAAGGGCAAGGTACTTGTATTAAGTTTACTCATATGATGATGATTAATAATGGTGACATTAGAATTGTACATACCTTATAAAAAGTTTATACTGGTTTAAATTTCTAATTTCTTAACGTTTGCTCTTCGTTTACTGTTCTTTGTTTCTCAAAATTTTTGCCTGAATATATATTTTTTTTTACAACAGTGGTGACTTAGTACAACGTTTGGTATGCCATAGCTACAACGTAAAATTTGGTCAGAAGTTGTAAACGTTTTAAATTCTTATCTGTTTAAAACAATCAACAACCAACAGTAACGTTGAAGCTGAGATTCACGCCGTTATTTTTGTTCCCTGCAATGGTTTCGTATTTTTACGGCTCCAGTTATTTATAACGTTCAGTAGCGTCATGTAGGTTGTGAGTTCCGCTGCCATTCAAAACGCCGTTTTTTACAGTTTTTATTTGTTAACAGGGTAGTAGGATAATAAATAACATGAAAAAATGCAGATTATAACATAAACGATCCTGTGTTTAAAGAAACCCTCTTTGAAGGCAGACGAAATCAAAAGTTTTGCAAAAGATGTTTATTTAATTCGTTGTGCGTCTTCTAAAGATACGATTATGCTCTTGATTTTTTTTAGCTTCAGTAAGTGACCAGAATAATTCTCCTGACGGTCCAGATGGTGGTTGGTATTTCGAGCCCGATGTGACTGGTTGATTAAAAACAACAAGGTCATTGGATATGCAAATAGTTATGGTTTCCAGGAAAGGACAGATCTTCAACTGGCTATTATTATAGACGCACGAACTAATTTAAAATATCACTATTACGGGTATTTGGAACCAATAAATGGAAACCATACATGTAGTTTTGGATATGTGTGTGTGGGTTTTGTGTGTGTGTTGTATGTTGTGTGTGTGTGTGTGTGGTGTGTATGTGTGTTTGTGTGTGTGTGTTGAGAGTGAGTAATATAGAAGTGGTGTTTAGATGTTGTGTATAACAATGTCTTGTCACTTTTAGTCATGATAGCACTTATTTATTTTGGGGGTTTGTAGTAGATTAGGCCTGAATATCATACCCCAACACTGAATCAAGAATATGACTGAAATTTATGTTATGCTTATTTATTTGTTTTTAACAGCCAAAATAACTTATAATTATCATATATCAGTTAACCTTTTATTTTTGCTTATGTTTTTTTTGTTTACATGTTTATTTAACGTTAATGCAATGCATTGTTTACATATTGATCGTTTTAATGGTAATAAAATATTCTGTATGTTTCATAATAATTATATAAAATTGATTTCATCGAGTATTGATTTGTATTTGTAACGATTATATCTAGGACTTTTTGGAGACCGTGTTGTGTGAGACAGGAACGGCCGTCAGCTTGGATTGGCGCGAGTGACATACAGCAAGATAGGCAATTCAGATGGGTACGGCAGTTTTGTAAACCAAACGTGAGCATCACATTGTGATTCAAATAGGGATCCTCCTATTTCTTATTTTATTTGTGTATTTGTGTCTAACAAATTAAATATTCTCACTATGTTTTATGGCAACCCTTTCGCTGCCTTCTTATTAAAGCATCTTAGCACATTTTTGTAAGAGCGCCCCCTTTTTCAAAAATTTTGAGTTTTTACACCGTTTCATTGTAAATGGCTAGTAAACTATCTATGTGAAGGTTAAGCTCTACAAGTCCTATTGTGTCGCACACGACGGAATTTTGTAACTAGAATAACTAATATTTGCGGATCCCCGATAATGTTCAACGGCGTGGAAACGGGCCTTCCAATATGAAATAGCCGGGTAAATAGGCGCCATGTACGTACCAATCTCAATCTATTTTAGTTGTTTTAATTGGTTGAGTCTGACCCATGAAAATGCGTGGCTTCAGATAGCTTTCAGATAGGTGTGTGAAAACAGACCAACCTTGCCGAGATGGTTACATAATCACTATTAGGGGTCTTGCAATAAATGACAAAAGCACTCATGTATACGGCGGTCCGAAGTGGTAGTCTGTGTCCAACAGCTTCAAGATATTATCTAATGGTACGTCGCGAGAGATTAACGTTATCAGTCCGTCATAGCGATGCATGCAAAGAACTACATCTCAATATCTCCGGAAAACGAAGGGGTTCTATGAGATTTTTTCATCAGAGGGGCCGTTGCTATGTTTTGTTTTGGATATGTATCGTAATTGGTCTGAACCTATATAACCTAGCGAGAAAATTGACGTTTTTTTGTCGGTACTTCGGTGCGCGCAAACACAAAGTTATCACGCAATCGTTATGAGCCGATCCCTTTTTTCCACAATGCTTTTTCGGTATTTTTCCAGTTTTTCAGAATTTTTCAAAACGCTTCGCCAACTTTTTTTTTTTTTTCAGTTTTAGTCAAGGGGACTGTGGAATCCCGTGGGATTTCATATCAAAGCATCCCCCCTATTTAGATACCTTAAGTTGGTCGCCAGAGAACAATAACGTTTGATGGAGAACCCAGGGTGGCAATGCGGCCATCTTGGTTTTCAAAATGCTGCCATTTTGGTATATTTTCAAATCAAACTCAGTTGTGGAATGTGTGCTAGGAATCTAGTTTTGGTGCCAAAACTTCATTTTAAACACCTACAACTCTCTGGAAAGGATACAGCTAGATTAGAAGAGGAACATTAAGACTGGCAGGCAGCCATTTGTTTTTAAAATTGCCGCCAATTACCATGTTTAGTGTACATGTTCAGCAGTAATTTTAGTGGTGAGTTTTCATATAAAATTTATTAGTTGGACCACAGTCTCCATATATGAGTCGATGTATATAAAGATGTTTCCTATTGGTAGAGTAAAAAAAAATGATTCTTTTCAATCCATATTGTATAATGTATTACAAAACGGCAGCTATTATGAATTTGTTCCCCTATCTTATCAAGAGTTTTGCCACCCCATGCTTATTATATTGATACAGTGGGTTAGCTATGGTCGTCTTCTTTCCTTTGCTAACAAAAGAAGTATGAACAAACAGTATGGAATCACAAGGTGGTAATTATAAATATGCAAGTCTGCAAAAATTGTCACATAATCTTCCACAAAAATAGGCGAAAATCCCACATTTTGCCATTTAAGGTAGAAATATGGAATTTTCATGCGGTTTTAGCTTTATTTTTATAATTAAAGGTGGAAATTGACTAGTTTTTTAACATAAAAAAGCTGTAGAGCTATACTATAAGAATTATTGTACCAATTAAGTTGTACCATAAATTATCCTTGGGTGGCAACCCCCCCCCCCCCCATGACACACACCACACACACATTGATTTTGACGGCATTACCCTAAACACGGTGAAGGTGCTACTTCCTTTACCAACAAAAAATGCTAAAATTATGAAAAAAAGAATGAGAAAACAATTATCTCTGGAAGCATTGTGCAAAAGCTATTGTCGTTTAACGCAACGGAGGAAAAGGAAAGTTTAAGGGGGTGCCACTGCCCCAATTGTAAAACAAAGCGCTGACACAAATAACACAAAAACCCCACTGTCCACAATATACATAGAACAATCCCCATAATCACACCACTGTTGAATTGTAGAGCAGTCTAGTTTGTACACATTTAAAGCTTCCTGTATGGTAGTCCAAGAGTGTTGTATTAGAGCTGAATGTGGAGTACTCTATTTGTTATGAGATCCTTAAAACTGCATAGTGTAGTTGTTTCATTGGTATGATTCCCACAAATATGATATATCAAGAACAAGCTCACTAGTATAATTCACTTTGCAGGAACTCCGAGAACAGACCAGATAGGCAGAACAGAATTTGCCCTACAAAACAGGCAAAGTGAGAATATTTGAAACTTCTTTAAAAGTGCACTTGGGTTGTTTAATTGGTGGATGAGGCACCACAATTATGATGGTCATCATGAGCAAGCTAAACAGCAATACACTTCGTGTTTATTCTTTCTTTACCACAATCATGACAATGCTAAGGTTCTAAATCACGGCTTATGTCGTCCTCATCTGCAGGGATGGGCCCGGGGACATTGGTTAGGTTCCCATACACTTTCTTGAATTCATCGGAATCGATGGAACACCCAGTAAGTTCTGTAGGTTCAGTCCCTTTATGATTTGCACTTAATTGTTGGCACATCAAGCCTTGGCACAATCATTCCACCAACTGAATTATTGCAGCTGGAACAGGAGTCAAATGTCATCACGGGCGTGAATTTGTCATCCACTAATCCCATCTGCCTTTATAGTAATTGTGTCCCGATTGAATGTAGTGTACCTAATCATAGCCGTAGTGGTATCTCATGGGAGCTAGTAAAAGTGCTGATCTGGTAGGAGGCAGCCATATTGGATTGTGCCGGTGTTTCTTGCCTCGTTCTGTTACTTGCGCAACCAAAACAAAATCCTCGTATAAAGAAATAGAAGGTATCGCCAGCTTTCAAAACAAGATACAATTTGTAATCTGCCTACATTGTTAATTCGTACGAGATTAAATACAAGGACCACTACCAATGCTTTGATGGAGGCTAATAGGATTTGCTTCAGATGATGTTTCTGCAACTCCGAGCTGTGAAGTGGAATGAAGGGCTTATACCTTGACATCATCTGAGCCAAATTCTTCAAGTACTTCCAAAACGTCAGCTTTCCTTGCCAGCAAATATCCAGTGACTCTGTCCATGATAGTGCATGGAAAAGGGGAAGAAATGCAAGCCTTCTGAGCATCCAGAAGCATTGTAAATAGCGGTGGCATATGGTCTTCTTATATACTCCTGCGACAATATGTATCTATATCGGGGCTTGGGCTAGCGCAGGAATGGCCAGTGAAAGGAAGTCTGTTGTATGGTGAATAATTATTCAAAAAAAAATTTTTTTGTTTAAAAAACAGATTGTGGCATCAAATTATTGGGTAGCATTAGACTATGGAGAATAGCTTTGTGGTCTTCTTGGATGATGTGAGACACTACATGACCTAATGCAAATTTCTCGAGTTCAAAATTCACAAGGCAAAAAACAGGCACAATCAGAGGGATGGTCGGCCTCTGAATAGAGCTGCACTTTTAACAGCTATATTCATGCGAGCCCACTACCACCCAATGTGTTGGTACAATGAGAGTGTACCTAATCCCACGTTTACCTACAGCCCAATTACTACGGGTTAGGTATATGGTGAATTGGTTGAATAGCAAATTCAGCACGTGATGGCATATGTGCCTCATTCTCCGGATTGCAGGAATTCATTTGTTGAAGGTGATTGTGCAAGCTTTGATCGCTGCCAATAATTTATGCCACAAAACGTGGAAAGAAGGGACTATTCTGTACCGAACTTGTGGATGCTTCATCGAGTCTGATGAAGTCAACAAATGAAGAAAGAGTGGACCTAAAACCAATTCCCACACTAATTAAAAAATGGCCGCAAAAAAAGCTATGTTATGAAAATGCAGTTGGGACTTCACCCATGTGCAAATAAACTGTACAAAAATGTCATTTTACCCTGCTATGAGTCCCAGCTTCCGGTTTTTTTAATTTTTTTTAATTAAAACAATGTTTTTATTATGGTTCAATTTTTATACAAGTATACACCATAAAGATGATGATGACGACAGTGAAGAAACATTTAACATTGTGGTAAACATGAATTCACACAAAGTGGAATGTGGGACTAATACCAATTGAAATTCAACCCGCAGTGCATTTTTCTACAGAAGGTAATTCATAGTTCGCTGTATTTTTTTGTCACATCTACCTCATCTAAATGCTATGAAATGGGAATCATGCAATGGTTATAGGTGCGCTTTTTTGATAAATTAACATTCGTTGACTCAAACTAAATAAACCAATCCACTAGTGCACTTTTTAAGGAACTCATACCCAAATGACTACTCCAAATCCGTAAAATACAAACATATGGACTACCTCAGGCTAGTTTTAATGGACTCATACAAAAATAACTGCGCTTACAGTTCTGAGTGTGTGAGCTTGGGTTGTGTCTATGGAATAGGAAAGTGTTGTTATTTTCTTTTAACAAGTTTAATCGGGATGTTTAGTTAAGGTTGTAAGTGAATCATTATCCACTTGGCCGTTCCACAACAATGTACGATTATGAACAAGGTTACTATAGTGATTACCTTTCTCGGGTCAGTGGGACATCACTGCGATTCAGTGCCCCAAGCATAAATTTTGAGCCGTGATTTGAAGTACTGTTTGGCAGTAGATTATGTGTCATTGGACCATGCTACACCGGTTTACAACGGTGAAGAATATTAAGGCTCGTTGACTCTTCAGGCCACATTAGTTCACGCGTTATCCGTTTGTTGTTTGTGAAGCCCGACTTTTTACACTGATGTAAAAGAAGATAAATCCGAGCTCCATAGACGTCAATGAATAATGTGTGAAGAGCCAACTGAGTCAAGTGCCCTATTCTTTGCCGGTGTAGGTGGACTATGAGGCAGGCAGATATAAAAATGTCTACACCGGCACTTAGATGAACAAGTACCTGCCTGACCGTGTTAATATCGCTGACTTTAGGAAGCCAAATGCACCATAGCATTCGGGTCTAAATGCCTATGATAACTTTTATTGAAAGTAAAGTACACAAAAAAGGACTTGTACAGTGTTTAAAATGGCAGCCATTTTGAAAATACAAATTATACAAGATGGAAAAGGAGAATACTATTTACTTCTCAAAAAACAAATCCAAACATTCTTATATACACCTTGACTAGTTAAATGGAGGACTATGCCACTAAAATTAAATTTTAATTTTGAAAATTTGTCCAAGGCCAGTTCTTTTGTAAATTCATACACTAAACATGTTTAATTGGTGCATTTGGAAAAAACAAAATGGCGACGGTCTAAGTTATCTTATCCTTTCCAGGGTGTTTAACATACAAGTTTCGACACCAAAACTAGCATCCTAGCACTCCACAACTGAGTTATGATTTGAAAAATATATCCAAAATGGTGGCCCATTTTGAAAAATTCAAGATGGCTGCAACTGCCAACCACCTGGGAATTCTCCATCAAAAGTTTTCTTGTTCTCGGGACCTACTCAAGTGTCTAATCTCATAGGTTGTGATCCTTTAATCATTGAAAATCCCACGGGACTTCATATCAACCACGTCCCCATGATATTAGAAACAGGATATACGTACTTACCGGACCGCCGTAATCAATTTAAGACTGGTGTACAGACAATTTTACAAAATGTGAGAAGAAGTTGCTATTGCCCTAGCGCGACCTAATTCACAGGGCAAATAGTCACCCCTTTTTTATGGCCACCACTTTTTCCTGCGGAATTATCGGGGAAATATGGAAGATTTTATGTCATCTTGATGTCGTTGATATTTGATCCGATCTAAATCATTCAACAAATGGTAACCTAAACGGGATGTGAACCACAGGATATAATTTATTTCGTCGGTATGTTAAAAAAAAACAGGTGTTTTTATTGTTCACTTACATGCCCGCATTGCTCACAATGTATTTTACTGAACAGACAGTACCAGATATGGAGGGCGTAAACCTTAGTCTACCGCACAATGAGAAGGGGGGGGTTTGTAGTAATTACCAATAGCCATCAAGAAAATAAGAGCTAACATGCTTAATCCAGGCAAAAAAAATCTAAAAAACACGATTTTTTTGACAATTGAGTGCGCCTTCATCGGGGAAGGAAAGGAAATCTATGAGTTTCAGCCTTTAAAGTTAATTTGTCTATTGATAATTTTTACGTCTCCTTTATGTAAAAAAAAAAACATCCACCTTGTGCCTATAGGTAAGGTACCGTGAGGGTTGACCCCCAAGTGAGGTATAGGGGTACGATGCAGGAATATCACCAGACACTGATTTTACAAAGATACTATGATCGCCCACATATTTTACCCGGGTGCAGGGTTGCTGTGATCAAGAATATATGCTCCTCCAGGCCCAGGGAAAGGCCCCTTTCCATGGCAATCGGTTGGTCGGCCCCTGCGATTCCCATAACGTGGGGAACTCGGGCGTATAATGTTTATGATATGGTAACAAAAATGAGTACCATATGTCTAGCATACGTCAGAACGAACGTCATAAAATTCGCATGTCAGCCCCCCATAAACTGTAAATTTCATGCAGTTATAGGTGGGTTGAAAAATTCAACTTTCCCACCAAAACAAATTGGAATTGTCGGACCCTCTTTCATGCGATTTTTCGGACACACAATATGAGGGGGGACATAACTAGATTTATATTCACAAATCATTTGAAGCGCTTATAATAATGTTTTAAGATGGTGGAATTGCAAAAACATAATCAATTGTAACATTCGATCAATGATTTCCATAAACATTCTGACTTCACTCTGCCGTCATAATGAGATGTTGTAACTTTATTTTTGATATCAATGAAAAGAAGAAGCTCTAAGCTATCCTGTGGTATCAAAGTAAGACTCGTGAAAATTCAAGTAGTCAATCCCCCGTCGGGTTGTGTATTACAAAAAAAATGGCTGCTGAGATAGACGAGGGGTAAACCCCAACAGTACATTTTCATGTGTTTTTCACCAGAGTGCTAGATGGGCGCTAGACCAACCAAAGAAAATTCTTTCTCAGATGGGTTTATATTTACACCGTTCCCAGAACTCCGGTGGTTTACAAGTCCAGCTTTATCAACTAGAAAATCGTTTCGGTGTGTCCAATTGTAAGCTAGACTAAATAATTTCTAATTCTCAAAGACGTGAATGATTAATAATTTATTCCGATGCAAAAAATCGATTAAGGTTCACATGTTTGATTTGATGTTAGAATGAATTCTTATCGTGGCCCCAAATTGATAGGAGACACGTTTGGAGTAGGAATATAAACATAAAAAATCACAAAATAATCTTTCCTTAAAAACTAAATAATATTGATTTAAAACACAACCCCCCCCACCACCCCCCACAACTGAGACACCGGCACACTCTCAAAATGGGCATTACAAGTGCATTTCAATTTAAAAAGGATTTTAGGAAATATGAACAATCAAAAATAGGTATTTTATTCTAAACCATGTATATAGTGAGGTATATCAAATGAATAGGCAAATATCCAGTAAAACGATGTGTTACTGTTTGTATGATATAAAAAAATCATTTTCAATTTTAACCATAGTTCCTTTCAATTACCAATTGGTTTGCTTGTTATGAAAATTTGAATGGAGCTGTAAGTTTAAGGACATACAAGACAAGGTTCTTTGCTTCGTGACTATAAGATTTCAAATTAAGTGAGCCTCCATGCATATTTCGATAGATGGATATTGACTTATGGGGGGTTCAATCCCTGGCAATGCGGAGACTAGGCCTGTGTTGCTATTAAAAAAACCAATTGTGTTCCATGGTTCAAAGTTCCTGTATAGAATTGGCTTTATGCATTTCAGTTTCTACAATGGGTCTGTGAATGAAGAATGACTTATGCCATGTTGACCAAGATGTTAAATCCGCTTTTGCTAATCTTTAATAAAGGTTGGCCCATTGAAGGCCAAATAAAAACCTTAGATGTGTATGTGAGCATTGATATAAAAATGCAGATTTCTCAATTAACTTGGATAAGGAATGATATTTTGCAGTGTCAAAGGTAAGTTATTTCAAATAAACGTTTATGAATAAATCTAGTGTTTTCATTCCTGATACTTCAATTCAAATAACCAAGCTATCTTAAGATGTCCAAATAATTTATTATTGGTCAACATTTATTTACTAGCTTCATTAATACAGCCATTGTCCACAGAGCTAAGAGAAATAGGGATTTTCACACCCGGATTGCAACTAGCATCTGTCACATGCAGGACCACAAGGTCAATTTATTTTGCTATCAAAACAAATCATTTGCAAACATGCAGAAATGAACCTGAATTGATAAATATTTAACTGGTCTGACAAATATGTAGCCTATAGCATTTTAAGGTTACCATACTAATCTGTATCCAGACCTCATAGGATGGCTAGGAAGAATTTCCTGGAGGAGCACAAACGCAGGTGGTATCAATTGCCTCGACGTACATTGGCCAGGCCAGTTCTTCCTAACCTCCACACTTGTCTAAATTCTAATGGCTTGACAGATAAATATAAAAACATCAGAATATTACAAATTTCAAGGCATTTCTTCCGCTTCACCATCAACTGCTACCAAGAAATACCATTCAGGACGTAACATGAATAATAAATTATTAGCCTGCCAAAACAAGACCCGAAAAAAGGACTTATACAGATCGGCGCATAAAATACACATACAAATTACCCAATTTTACAAGGGCCAAAGAGAGACCCAAAGGGATCTTATCCGATCTGTGACAATACCTTGAACATAAAGTACTACAAAATGAAATTAACAATTTATCCGCCAATCGAGACCCACAGCGGATCTTATAAAAGAGCTGCGGATAAAATACACATACATTACAATTAACCAGTCAAATCGAGACCCGAAAGGGATCTTATATCGATCTGCTTGCACACTACCAACCCATAAAATACAGCAAACATTTACAGCAAATCGAAGATCGAAGCGGACTTATACGATCGCCGACACTCATAGATCATCTATAATATTTCAATTTTAACCAGCCAAATCGAGACCCAAAGCGGATTTATACCGATCTGCTATTATTACGCTGAAGTACACAATTTGATTCCAATTAACATAAAGAGTAATACAACCTTTACCAGCCAAATTGAGATCCGAAGCGGACCTTATACCGATTTGCCGACTCTAGATACTTCAAATTTATCCGACAATCGAGACCCAAAGCGGATCTTATACGATATGCTATTATACGCTGAAGTACCCAATGATTGGCCACTTGGAACCTGCACAAATCGAGACAAAAGCGGTTTGTACCGATCTGCAAATCCTATGTTTTCAATTTATCATGCCAAATCGAAGTTGATCTAGTACGATCTGCAACCAACTTTATAACACCATATAATGTATACCATTTAACCTGCTGTGATCGAGTCGCAAAACGGATCTTGCAACCAACAGCAATTACCATATATCGGCATTACTGTACATGCCACATATTTATTTACCAATTTTAATTTGCCAAATCGGGACCCAAAGCGGATTTCATACCGAACTGCAAATACGACATTATATATATTATATTTAAAAAGTTGTAGTTAAAAATTGTATTTGAGGAATGTTTAAACAAATTAAAAGTACCAAAGGCCAAAAGCCAGGCAAATATGATGCAAAAAGGAGTCCACATGGGAGGGCAAGGCGGCGAATTTCGGAAAATCTGACCACACGTCAGCATGTGATGGAAACAGATGCAAGTGTGAAAAACACAAAGCACTGAGCCAGAACGCTACAAGATAATCAATGCGTCCTTAGCAACCCAATACAAAACATGAGCGAACCAGATATTGGCGATTTGAATGCATCTATTGAAATACAATATCGAACGGCAAAAAATTAAATTACTGCCCTTGCACCAGAGCGACAATTCTTTAGCCGTTGACAACCCGTGTTCTACGTGCTCTCATAAAACGTTATGTATGAGTACCATAGCCTTTTTTACCTGTGGCCATCGAAATAATACCTCTTAACCTCTCACGGGGAATGGACAGGCCTAACTCCTAAAACTTTTAATGAGGTCTCACTTATTTTGAAATCTACTATAATGTGTCTGATTCTGGTGTGAATTTAAAACAAATGACAGCGCAAACAAATCAGTCTCAGGAAAAACCCGCACGCCATATCTACGAAGATTACATTTTGTCATGTCACATATATCCTTTTATAGGTTTAAGACTTTTAGTCGCCTGAAATAAGGGTTCCATTGACTCTTCACTGGCCGAAAGAAAAAAGCATGCCAACAATCAAAAAATATAAAAAAAGTAAAATTTTGATAAAAATTCTTTTCCCTCTTGTTTCATTTATAACAAATATAAAACCACCAACTTGAAGAAAAGAAAGAAATAGGAAGGAAAAAAAAAACACTTTCAAATATCTGATCTGGATCTGAATCACCTGCAAAAAACTAAACTGAAATGTTAATGTTAACAGGGTACACGTATTGTATTCTTCGCATGCTTAAATGATCTGATGACAAACAAAAGTCAATTCGGACTAATCTACCTTCTGTAAAAGGACCCTAAATTCTTATCTATATTTCGATTGTTCAGACGAACAGCCCGTCTGTCCAAATGGTGGCACATTCTTTCGTGATCGTTGCTATTGGCAAAGGAGGTCAGGGTTATAGTTCTAAACATGGATGAAGCTGACGAAGCTTGTCAAGATGAATTTGGGCCAAACGGGTTTGCGTTACCATGGTATACGAGACGCTGATCAACGTGATTTTACTTTGCTATATTTGAAAACTTAGCAATAATTTTATAGCTTCTGGGGAAGCTTGGACACTTATGTTAGTTTTTTATTTTGTTTATTGTTTATTTATTTTTGTTTTGTTTTTCGTTCGTCTGCACTTTTCGGAGTGCCGTTTTGACTTTCAATTGCATGAGCTTGATAAGTGGTATATCTGCGGCAATATCCAGATAATTGCAAGCAAAAAAAAAAAACATTATTTTGTTCATGGGGAACCACATAAATACGCACAGAGGAGAAACATTACATGAAAGCCTGTATGTTTTTCATTGGTTGAACCTGACGTCAATTCCTAATGAAAGGGGTACGAAACTTTAGGACTCAGCCCGACCAGTTTGGGCAACCAAGGGGGGGGGGGGGGGGGGGGGGGGGTAGGGGGAAGAGTAGAAAAAAAATCATTGCTACCACATGTTCGATACCATATGTGGGGATCAGCGCCTGGGTGGATGTAGAAATCAGAAGTGGTGCAATTATTCTTATGACCAAAAAAGGTCAAAGACCCAAATTAGGTAAAAATCATTAAATGGTGTGATTGATTTATTCCGACTTCAATTGAAAGGTAATACTTATAAAATCCCCCCAAGGATATAGCTGTTTGAGATTTCAAGAAGAATTTGAATGTTTGGAATTTAGGGTTAATTTTGACCCAGGAAAGACAAAATGGGTCACATTGATCCAAATAAGAGTAAAAATCATGTAGAATGGTGATTCCAACTTCCTATTAGGTATATGTAACAGTATTTAATTTTCCCCACTAGTATAGCTGGAGATTAAGATTGAATGTTGGAATCTGGGTTAAGGGCCAAACAGGGGTCAAAAATTGACCCAAATGGTACAAATCATTAGATGGTGATGTATTTATTCCAACCTTAAAATAGTGTTTCATTTTCCCCACTCTCTAGCAGAAGATTCAAGAACAATTGGAATGTTGGAACTAGGGTCAAATTTGACCCCAGAAAGGGTGAAAAAAGGGCTTACAATTGACCCAAATAAGGTAACAATCATAGATATGTTGATTTGTATTAATTCCAACTTATATTAAAATGCAAATAGGATATTTCATTTTCTCCACTCTATAGCAGGTTTAAAATAATTAAGGTAATATGGTAGGGTAAAAAATAGTAGCATGGTGATGGTATTATTCCAACTATTTTAAACTATAGTAGATTTAATTTTCCCAGCTCTAAGCCGGCATTTAGAAGAATTTGATGTTGGAATCTGGGCCCAAAATTGGACCCAGACAGAAAGGACCAAAAAGGGTTCAAGTACCCAAAAGAGGTAAAAATCTAGAATGGTGATGATTCCAACTTAAAACTAGTATTTTCATTTTCCCCACTCTATCGCAGAAGATTTCGAAGAAGAAAGGGAATGTTGAATAGGGTCAAATTTGACTCCAGAAAGGGTGAAAATTTGTGTGAACAAGGGGCGTTAAAAAATTATTGAGGTGATGTATTTATTCCAACTTATATTAAAAAAAATGCAAGTAGTGTACGATTCTCGGCGCCGAAAAATCATAACAAAATACTAACAACACCAAATTACACTCGATCACAATTGTTTTATGATAACAAGATATTTGTGAGTCAAATTTGGCCAGAAGGCAGACGTTGTTGCAACGCTCTGCATGAAATTACAGGTTTCTGAATGCTTAACTTCTAGTACAGCTGTTTGTTGTTATTATGAATCGACCTTCTCCTTTCGCTTAAAGTCAATTTGATGGTGCAAGAATGGTTTATTAAAGTCACGCTTATGACAGGTGGTTCAATTTGGAGCCAGTTCATGGAGTTAAAATCTCTTCGTGAAGCAGAATCACCAATATCGCAATACCACAGCTACACAGTCACTGTACAGTCCGAGTGGGGCTTCTTGACCTCATTGGTTACAATGCGAGGCAGCAAAACAAAGTTCATGAAACATGACTGAGGGGTTTTGTTGGAACTACTACATCTTGTTTGGTCTCTGAGTTTAATCACCCAGAATTCCAGCAAAGGTTCCAGATTACCGGCATCAGCAAAAAACAGGCATTTTGCCTTGAAACTATCCAGCAAGTTCACTTAAAACACGTCGCAATGGCAGGCATCTGGTGACGGGCTCGCCTTAGTCAATTAGTGAAGTATGAAGTGCACCTATATCTAGTCCATCATTCATGTCCCCAGAGGGTGGGAGATCGGCTTGAAGTTCACAGATTTCCTGGCAACAGCATTAACAGGATTATAGAGTTAACATAATTATAGAGTGAAGACTCCTTGCACCTTATATTCTTTAATCACTTTACTTGCTCTATTATATTTTATTCTTGCACAATCATATAAAAGCAATCACTGGCATTGGTCAAAAGGGACCTTGTAACAGGAGTATTTCATTTTCTCCACTCTATCGCAGTAGATTCAAGAAGAATTTGATGTTGGAATCTATCTGGGTCAAAAATTGACCCAGAAAAGGCAAAAATGAAAAAGGTCGAAATTGACCCAAAATATGAGTCAGTAAAAGCTAAAAATGGTAAGGTGTAATCATTCCAATTTCTGCATTTTAAGACTTCCAAAATGATACCTCATTCTTATTAATATACTGGTAGTAGGTAATAAACTAAATTTTGACCATATTTGGTCAAGATACACCCAAAATTAAATCTAGTTTCATCTTGATTGAATCGCGTGACTCCAATACCCATCTGCTAAGTTATAATGCCCGTATCATTGCAACCGTTTTGATATGAGGGTAAAACGTGATTGATGAAGCCTCCTAGAAACTGTGTAAAATTAAGAGTGATATCTAATATATCTATAGTTAAATATTTAAGTCCGTATGATTCACAGAGTAAATGAGACAAATATACCTTTCTAAAGACCACCGATGTTTATATTCTGATCACTTCCTGTCAAATCTGTTGATCCCGGGTACGAGGCTAATTAAGGCCAAGTAAAAAAAATAAAACAGTTGATCGTCCGGACTTTTGAAAAAAGTTGTTGAGGGAGACCTTTATTATTTGTTATTTTATTATTTTATTTCAAAGATGGCCGCCATGTCTAAGATGGCCACCATGATACATTTGAAGATTGCGTTTGCGTTGTGGAAATAGTATTATGTAAGAAGGTTGAAGAAATTGCTCAACAAAATGAAGGATACTTCATTTTCCCCCTTTTTAGCCTTCTTTTTGGTGGTGTTGTTGCTTTTTAAAAACATAACAAATAACAAAATCGGTGCGGCGTCCAAAATCGGAGCGGGCGGGACGATCAACTGGTTTGTTTTTTTGTTTTTTTACTTGGCCTTAAAGAGGGGATCTTTAATCAATTTGACCCCAAAATTGACCCTAGAAAGGGCCCAAAAGAGGTCAAAATAGACCCCAAAAGAGTGTGAATTAAAAGCTATCAAATGGGCAATTATACTGTGGAAGTTAATATTTTGAGAAGCAACTCGATAGACAAATGTTTGCACTTTTTGTCAGCTGGCAACCACATATATTTGCATCAATTGACGAAGCGATTGCCATGTTGGCAAAGGTGGACAATATCATCATCTTTGACTTTTGTTGAAATCCGTGGCGTACTTCTTTGCAAAACGTCTTTATCATGTATTGCTGCTCCCACTTCAAAGTAAATCTGGTATCTCTGCTGCATGGCATATCAGAGTAGGTTAGTGATCTGCTACCTCTACTTGGACATGGAAGACTCCACAGAATAAAGGTCTGATATAATATGTTCCTTGACTTGAAAGCAATGCCCACCCAACTGTGCTCTATTCTGTGCCACAATTGTGGTAATAGGAGGTATTTCACCATAGATCCGATATTCGGTAGGATGTTTTTCCAGGAGATATTTTCAACTGGTATGAGATGCCCCCGGGGAGATGCCTAGTATAAGTGCCACTTAAAAGTCCTGCAGCTCCCCTTGATTGTCAAGGTTTCTGCACCATACAGTAAGATGTTTTCCACACAGGCCAGTAGAAGGCAATCTTAGTTGCTCTGGAAACAACAGACTTTCATATTATATACTTAACCATAATAGTAAAACAGTTGTGATAATTTCAGGGCAGAAATAAACCAAAAGATCAGATTCTAAACAACATTTTAGGATAGCGTTCATTCTGACAGACCAACTGTTTCTCTGGATTGTTTTACCTAGTTTGAGGAAAAAGGACTGAAATTGTGGCGTATTGGGTTAAATTTTGACCAATTTGGGTTGGACCATTTTGATCCCTTTTCAAAGTTTTTCATTGCAAATGTCAGTAAAAGGAACACTAAATTAGGAGAGGGGCATTTTTTTTTCAAAAGGGGACTTCCCCAAAAATTATGAAGGGGAAAATTTGGTCCCCCAAAATTACAAAGGGGGCAAATCTGGCAAAAGTGGACTTTTTACCTACATATTTTCACTCACATAATCTATTTTTGGCATTTTAGGGGTTATGGGGCTTTTTGGAATGGGAGCGTCAGCCCCCACCGCCCCTCCTCTGGTTACAAGCCTGATATTGCGCA
>JAMKCH010010984.1:0-34524 GCA_023653785.1 Ophioderma brevispina
TTTAAAAAAGAAAAATTAATAAATGTGGTTAGAAAAACGTTTATTTTTATTAAATTTAAAATAAAAATATGTTGTGTCACTCTTATGAATGTTGAGGTTATGGGCCAAAATTATATAGCCTAGGCACTATTGGTCAATTTGATTGGTTTCTCTTTGGGTTATCTGATGTAATTAGCCAATCAGAGACAGAGTAAGAAATGTTTAAATGCACAAACATTTAAAATGTACATAGGACTATTTTTATTATTGGTTACTCAGAGGTTTTTATATCATGTAATATCATTAATGTAAGGCAAAAAAAGAACAGTTCGTCTCAGAAGAAATGTAAAAATGTGAAATGCGGCATTTTTTTATTGCATTTTTGACCCACTTTCATTTTTTTCGGCCTTATCGTGGCCAAATTCTCATTTTCTGAAATTTAAAAAAAAAAATTCAAGTGAGCAAAAACCTTTAAAAAATAATGCGCAAAAAGACAAATTTTAAGCAAAATGAGCACAGTCTTCCGAGACAAATGGCCTAACAATCCAATCGGAAATACTGTAACTTAGTGTAAGAAAGGTGGTAAACCTCACTTATGGTGTGGAATTTCTTATTTACAAAATATTGATACTACAGTTAGACATTTTTCACATTATTTACAATACCAGAACTTTTTGTCCAGTACAAAACAGTAGCAAAACGCTTGATACTCTATATATACCATGATTGTTATTTCAACATTAGCATAGTTTTTATCACATCTAAAAGTTGCTCTCAATTTTATCTATTGGTTCTGTGTTTTGTCTATCTTTAGAATAATTGTGAAATAAAACAGACCATCAAAGAGTATTTTCACTTCCCTTAGAATACGGTACAGCACTGTACACTGTGTTAAAACAAACCAAGTGTTATTTCAGTTTACCCAAGAGGTTAGTAATTAGGCATCAGGTAATCTTGCACAACATCAACCTGTTTCTCAGCAGCTGCATGCATTCTAAAGCAGTTTAAAGCTTTGCCCAATTCTAGAGCCATTATGTCATAGTGTGTGTATTCCTCAATTTTCACAACTTTCACAAAGTAGATTAATTTTCAAAATATACCCAACTTTTAAGTATGGTAAAAGGTTTTCAAAATTAATGCATAAAAGAATGTGATATTATGACTCGAGCAATGTAGTCTTGCCTTGTGTAGAAATGTGTTTTTATATCGGTGCAACTTTCAAGTTTCCTTTAACTAGGTGATCAAAAATACATTAAAACTAACCTATTAAAACTCTTCAAAACTTGAGGACCAACCAAATCTAAATGTTGACATTGCCATCAGTTTAGCACATAATCACAAAACCTTGACAAAAATATAAAATGTTGTATTATGTTTCCAAGCATTATTTTCTCTTTAGAAACCATGGAGCTGTAGAGTCAATTCCACAAAATGATTTTTAAAAAATTTGTTGTATGAATTACAATAAAACAATATGCACTGAATTAGGTCATCTTAAAGGTGCAATGAGAGATTTCACAAAAGTACTAATTTTTGCTCTGATGTAAAACTTTCCATCAAAAATAACCCCATATAAAAGGATTAAGCTGACATGTTTCTTTGGTATAAAAATTTCGAAATTTCTAATTTCGTATGGAGCAAATACGAAATTCAGCCTATGTTTTATATTGAAATTATAAGCGAATCAGAATTACTTTTTTCTCCCTTTTAAGGCATTTCTGTAGCCAAATACAAGGTAAGAAATCTATTGAATGTCTAGACTATATGAAATTACTATTATGACACAAAATTTGGGTGCCTTAAAAATCTCTCGTTGCACCTTTAAGACATTCTTAAAATACAACAAAAGTCATGTATGAGCCAGGGTACCTCTCACAATCAAATTGCCAGAATCGGCTTGTAGTTTGCGGTCTGTATCTCTGTAGCTATTTTCGAATGCTTTTGGGGCTGTTGCTACATTGCAGTGGTGTGGCCTCTATCATCTGGCCTGAAGATCTCACAGCATGCCTTTAAGTAGTGCAAGCAACAAAATTTGGTTGGGGCCAAAAGAGTAAGACGATCTCTCAAATGATAAACAAGGTCAGATCAAGACAAGGTTTCTCCTTTATTATTTATTGTCCATTCCCAAGTCCATTTGCTTCTAAACTGGATTTCTGGGATAATGGATAGACTGTTATAAGCCTCTAGTTTAGGTCACAGTTTTTCTGTCTGTTCTGCAGGTATCAAATTCTCTCTCCAGTGTACCAGCGAGATGAGCTCTTGCGTGATTAATGAACTGTAATGGCCCAGGGATAGGGGTTCTTGATTTGTAAGGATGGGTACTGTATAAGTGCTAATTTTGCGTGTGTAATTTTTCGCGTTTCTGTAATTTTTAACATTTTGCTTGTTTTAAATTCGCTCTTTTCCAGCTATCCTGCACCTAGACCTAACAAAAAATAAAATTTTCGCGTTTTTTAATTTCGCCTCTAGCTCAGAATTGCTGGAAAAAAGCGTGAAAGTAATGTAGCGCGAAAATTTCCTCCATCCACTGTTTACATATGTGAAAATGGTTAAATTGAATCAAGCGGTATCATATCCCACTATTTCACGAGAGTTTCACAGACTACACAATTTGACATTTTGAGCTATTTTGGTGGATGTGATCAAATTAAAAATGGAGAAATGTAGCCCCCATGTCTCTCCTTGTTCCATTAAGGTGCAACAGAGATTTCAACATATCAGGTTTCCCTAAAAACAAAGTAATCGATTTTTGCCCCCCCCTGTTGCAAAGCTTTCCATCCAAAATATTCCCCTCTGAAACGCATTAAGCCTGAGAAATGATTCTTTGACGAACATATTGTGAAATTTCTAATTTCGTATAGGAGCGACATACAAATTTCAGCCTATGTTTTATATTGAAATATAAGCAAATCAAAACGCCATTTTTCTCTCTTTCAAGACATTTCTTTAGCAATACAAAGGTAAGAAAATCGATGAGTTGTCGGATCTGTATGAAATTACTATTATGGACAAAATAATTTGGGTGCCTCAAAATGTCTCTTTGCAGTCAATACTTCTTGTATTAGTATAGTAAAACCAAAGTTTTAAATTTAAATCCGGTTTTGTCCCCCGCCCCACACCGGTGGTGGGCCGGATTCACTCACATTCGCAGCAATCGTCTGCCTTGCTCCTCCTTCCACTTCGCCCGATTCAATGCTCCCCCTCCTCAACCAACCCTCCTACTCTCCTCCTCCACTTGCTTCCTCCATGTCCTCTGTGGTCGGCCCCTCTTCCTCTAACCACCCACCCAAACTCAAAGCCCTTTTTAAAAACAATGCTCCTCAGCCTTCCTCACACGTGCCCATACCATCCTTACACCATTCGTCTTCGCCAGTTCTGTTCAGGGCGCCTCTTCCAAAAAACCCAACATCTGTCATCAAATCCTCAGGTCTTTCGCCTATCCATCATTTCACACCACACATTGCTCTCAACCATTCTCTCTCTCTCCCTTCCCAAATCACCATCTCATTTTCACATTCACTCAGGCCCAATGTCTCACTTCCCTACCACATCACTGATCTCACACAACTCTATACACCATCCCTTTCTCTTCAAAGGAAATCTTCTTCCAAGTTACAACTCTCCACATTCTCTAACTTCACCCACCCATACCTTTACTCTGCTGTCACGCCGCCTCACATCCCCACCCGCACTAATCCTGCCAACCTAAGTATGTGAACTCCTTCACTGTTTCCACCTCCTCACACCAACTTTTCCACCTCCTTCCCCACTCCCTCACTCCCTTCTTGCATCTTCCACACACGTCCCTTGCCACTTGGGGTCCCTCTCTTCATCTTTGTGCACTTCCCATGAATCCATTTCCCCCATTTCTCCCACCACACTGATTTGCCTCAACCCTCTTTCCACATATTCCACATTGTCCACCTTACTCACTACAACCTCCCCTCGCTCCTCCCCACTCCAACCATCACTTTAGTCTTCCAAAGGTTTACCTCATGCCCCTTATCTCAAAGGCCTTCTTCCACTTCAAAACTTCTCCCTCAACCCTCCATTGTCTCACACATTAAAACACTAAATCATCACATACAGCATCTCACTCATCAAACCTTCTTGCACCTCCGTAACACATCAACCACAATTGCCAAACACAACGGCGACACACAGAACCCTGATCACACCCACCTTCACCGCAAACTCCCCTCCTCAGACACTCAGCCCTAACTCTAATCTTGTTTGCTCCTTCATACAGACTCATCACCGCTCTAACCACCACTTCTGGTATATCCCTCTTCCTCATTGCCCCCTCCATCACTTTCCTAGGTACTCTATCAAAGGCCTTCTCCAGGTCCACAATGCACATATACAGCTTCTTCCCTTTTGCTTCGATATCCGTCTGCATCCCTCCTCAAATGACCCTGCATCTAATCTTCCCTTCCTGTCATAAAACCAAATTGGCAATCTCATCACTTTCACAATCCTCCGAATTCTGTTCTCTAGACCCTCTCCACAATTTTTTTTTTAATTTTCAAACTTTTCCCTAAACTTCACCCCCCTATACGCACCACACTCATTGCATCCCCTGTTCCCTTAAAATTGGACTAACACATCACAGCCCACTCCCGATCACCACCGGCATTCCTCCTCCAGCTAAAACCCTCTGACACAACCCCTCACACACCAATCCCTATCTCTCCACTCGCAATAAATCATCTCAACACTCACTTCCAGGGTCCAGCAGCCTTTCCTGTTTTCCATTTCTCCAATTTCTCCAATTGCATTACCACTTCTTCCTGACTGACTTCTCTCAACTGGCCCTTCCACCACATCAGCCACCACCCTCTGATCCATTCATTCTCCCCTCAATCATGATTCTCTCCATATGCTCTATTCCATTAACCCTGCCTCTATCTTTCTCACTGAGTTCAACTTTCCATCACTTCTCCTCATCTTATCTCCCCCCTTCAACATCTTTTCCTTCCTTTTCATTGCCTTCCCTATCTTATACACCTTGTTTGGGTTCTCCCTCAACTCAACTCAATCACCCCCTTCTCAGCCTCTTCCTCTCTTCATGCCCTCGCAACCACGTTCTTTGCCGCCTCTTCAATCTTTTATACCTCACTTTATTCTCTTCCGTACCATTTCTCCTCATTTTCTTATACGCAATCTCTGTCTCTTCTCCCTATCGCCTCCTTCACCTCATCATTCCACCACCCAGTATCTTTCCTGTCTCTCCGCCCTTTCTTTTTCCCACACACTTCATCACACCCGGTAAAAACACCCCTTCCTTAAACACCCCCACAAATCGGACACATCCCCACAAGCTCGCCCACTTTCACTCAAAACGTCATTCTTGTCCTCTTCTTCTTTACATTCAGCTTCCCATCTTTCCTCTCACATGCACTACCTTCCTCACCACTTGTTTTCACAACCTTCCACTTGTCCCCATCGGCAACCACCAACTTATGTTGTAATTCCAGGGGAATTACCTTAACATCTTCAAAACTTTCTCCTCTCCTTACCCACAAGGACAAAATCAATCTCTGACTCGTTTCCTCCTGAACTAAAGGTCACTTTCCTTTTGTCCTCTTTCTTAAACCACGTATTCGCTATGCACATCTCCTTCTCATCACAAAACTCTAACAGCATCCTTCCTTCCAGGTTTCTCTCCCCAAACCCGTTCCCTCCGTGAACCCCCCCAAACCCATCGATCCCTTTTCCCACATGTGTGATGCATTATTGTTGCATTATGCCGCACAAGCAAAGAAAGAGTTCAGTTGCAAAACATGATGTACACCATTTTCAAATTTTTGAGATGAGGCTCCCAACATGCTTGGCATATTAAATGCTGCCTTCAAATGGATACCCTACTTTTGATATTCCCGAGGCAATCTTTAAAAATGTTTTCGGAAGTAGAATTTTCCACCACTACAATGTAGTGCACATACATTTACTAATATTCAGAGGGTGTATTGAGTCAATCCCACAATGCACCAGTTTGAGGAAATTACACCTCAATAGGGTACTGTGATCCCACAAAAATCCTTTTATTAACACAAAACCTCTGACTTTTATACTCATTTTAGCCTACAAAGCATTAGTACTTAAGGAATTGTTCACATGATCATGAAATGTCTTGTGGTTCTTAAACTGTTGGAACACTTTTTATCCCTAAGTACTGACATATGTTTAGTACAGTACAGTATAGGCACATTGCAATGCTTTATGGGATTGATTCAAAACACCCTCTGACTAATACTATACTCTGTTTAATCTCAAGTCTGAAGGGTGACGTAACTGCGCATGTTTGGTTTTACACCCAAGAAACACAATAACCGATATTTGGCGTATCAGAATAGAGACATCAAAGAATTATTGCAATTTGATGAACCAATTTGTCCAAGAATAATAAGTACCTTTAAGATTTAGTTTTTTTGTGAGAAAGGTGCTCGGGGGGGGGGGGGGGGGGGGAGAGCTAACGTCCCACCTTAATGTTGCCGCACAAGATTGGTAGAATATTGACTGATATGATGGCACCCAAGCATTAAAGGGACATTCATAGATGTGAACATAACCTTTTCTGTTTTGTCTCAGAGGTGTTTTCCATAATGTATTGCAATATGCTAACACATGTCGGTACTTAGGGAGTGCTTTGTGGCTAAAATGAGTGTAAAAGTCAGGGTTATTATTGTTAAGAAATAGTAAATTTTTGTGAATCACTCCTGATAGAGTTAAATTTCCAAACTGTTGCATTGTGGGATTGCTCCATCACCTCTGATTTTCTCCGCAGTTCTAAATGAACCACAAACGGACCGTCTCTCTTCCATCTTTTTCTTTCCTTTTTCTGTTCTCCTTTTCCCATTTTCTTCTTGCTCTTTCACCTTTTCTCCCTGCCCCCTTCGTCCTTTTTTTCTTTTTTTCTCTCCTTTCCCTTATATTACTCTCCCCTTTTCCCCTTCTTCCCTCTTTTTTCTTTTCTCATTCGTCCCTTTTCTCCCCCCTTTTCACCTCTTCCCTCTTGTTTCTTCTTCTCTTTTTCTCTTCTTTTCCCTTTCCCATTTTTGCTTGCCTTCATTTTTCAGGTGTTTGGGTGGGGGGGCAGCTTTCCCCTTGCCCCCACTGATTATGACACTTTTGTCTCTTAACATTCAGTTGGCATAAAAAAGGTTAACCCTTCATGAGTGATTCCATTTTTTCAGGGATTCAAAACGGTGGTGAGCCAGGCTCAGGTCAGTGACTCTGTGAGCTCCTGATTTGGCGAAAACTGAGCCTTCGTTAGAATTCAAATCCATATATAACCGTTTCTTGCTTTTATTAGGAGCTTTGGTGATCACAACCTCCCCCCTTCCCGACTTATCTAAAAAGATTTTGGAGATTTTTATAATATCTGAACCATTAGCCTTGTGGCCAATTTCAATCATATCTGTAATAAATTTTTAATCTGTATTTTCTGTCATAAACGAAAGAAATCTGCAGCACGTAGCCTTGGGGCCGCGGGATACAGGGTGATTCAAAAAGATTTACACTCGATTTCAGAAAAATATTAAAAATATCTTACAATTTAGAAATTGCTTTATACATGAAAACAATAGCTTCATTATATCCACTGTCATTGGGTAAAAAACAAAAGTTTACCTTTTCGAATATTGCAGATATGGTAAATGAACGGCAAAGCCGCCAAAACCATATTGACCCACTGTTGTACATAATTTTTTACACGTACACGGCAGCAAAGCCATTGAGTTAATGTCATCTATATGCTTAATAAACTTTTTGTATTTTGTTCTAATTAACCATTACCTAATCCTTAACAACTGTTGTGATATATTTCTAACAATAGTCCCACTTGATACATGTAGATAGCGTACAGGGGCAGGGGAAGGGTCGCCTGTCTCCCCTCCCCGTAGGCCAGACCAGGGAATTTGCTTAAGATAGCGGTAAAGCAGGAAAGTGGAAAAGGACAAGCAGAAAGGGAGTAGAAAAAAGAGAGGAAGGCTAGGAAAGGATTGAATAAAGGTAAAGGCAGATGGACGTTGAATGTAATGTTCCATATCGATTCCCCAAATTAGCCCCCCCCCATCAGGTTATGACGGGTGGTGGAAAAAAAATGTGGGTCACCGACTGTATGCTATTATTGTTTAACATATTTGCATTCAAGTTTCCGCAAAAAGATATGTGACCATTTCGAACTTTGATTGAAGTAATGCTTCAAACTTTGGGTGTAAGATTCCATAATCAGGTAATAATTTGTTATTGATTTCAGAATAATGAAAAGGTTTTACACCAAGGTATCAAAGCAAGCACAAATGTTCATGATTTACTTGTGTAAATCATCCAAAGTCTCTTTGGCCAAATTCCACAACAGTGATCCGTGGACCGAGTGAAAAATGGTCACCTATCTTTAAGTTGCATAACTTCGATGCAAATTGAAATACAAAATTCAAAATTTCTCTAGTAGGTTAAATAATCTTGTTTTAATGTAATCGTCGGTATCTTTGTAGAATTTTTCACTGCTGTAGAAAAATTCAAAACAATCGAAGTGTAAATCCTTTTTACTCACCCTGTACAAGCATTTGTTGCTCATAACAGCAAGATCAAACACTGACTTTTTGGGAATAGGCATTTTACGCTGTTCTACAATCATTAAGTGCACCTTTAACACAAGATATTGACTTTCTTTGGATTTGGCCCTAAAATCAACAAGAACTCTTGTAATATAGGTTAAGGCCATGTATGAAGGCCCTGGTATATGGGAGAGATAGAGTGAGCGAGAGCGAAGAAAGAGAAAGGGAGAAAGTAGCTTCCTTTTTTGAAGAGACCGTGTTGTTACAGATGCAAATATTTATGTAGTAAAACAAGATAGACAAAAGATTGACTGATGAACACAGATTACAGAAATAACGATATATATATATGGATATATATATATATATATATAGATTATATATATATATATAACCCTATATCGCAACCTTTTGGAGACACTGATCTTTGTTATGTACTCATAAATACGTTAGGGAGACTTTTACTGTCTCCCTAATTTTCCTTATAATTGCGGTTAATTCCGTCAAAAAGATATGAATATTAATTTATGCAAATGAAGGGTAATCCACAGAAATAAACAAAGGATATGAATATTAATTTAAAATAACTCGAGTCTGATAAGCTATGATTATTCAACTGTCTCCCTCATATACATTTGTAGATTTATATATATATATATTATAGTATATATATCTAGATATATATTATATCAAAAGAGACAAAGACATGTGCAGGTATAGGGTAGAACCTATTCTGCTTTCCCTGGAAACAGTGATTTACACCAGTTAGTGATGTGTTAGTTTTCTTTAGTGACATCGGCAGTGTCAAAGTGGCTGGCAACACCGAGTCTCTAGTGGCCTTGTAAGAAAAGGGGTCTAAAAGCACTGACAAGACAAGGTGCACAGTAAGCGCAGCAAGCATCTTGGGATAGGCTCATCTTTAATTCTCAGCACGCCTCATCGTGCAGGGTGCAGGCACACCCGAAGGCAGGCAAGGCATACAACCGCTACTTCATCAGCGCATGGATGGCAGCATCTCAACCACAACATCGTTCCACATCGAGTCTGTCGTCGCTAAATGGGCCGGCCATTGTTCAAAGAATTTCAAGATATGACGAACATCAAAAACAAAAACTAGGTGAGTTGGTGGTAAAGACGTGGAAGACACTGGATTATGTTGACAACCCTTGCGGTGTGTGAATTGATCAGTTTTGACAGGTTTGGGATGGTTTTTCGTTTTGAGACAGTGTTTATTGACGCGTCACAACGTATGAATATTCATGAGCAGAGATGTTGGAAGAGTGTCTTATGTAAGGTCAAATGTCTTAATTTCACCACGTCTTCCTGTGATTGTTTTCTTTTGCGGTGGGGGTGGGTGGGGGTTGTTGGTTTTGCCGGGTTTCTGTATATTATTTCAGACAAAATATATTCAAATGAGATCCAATACTTGCTTGTGCATTTAATTATTGTGCTTTAAAAGTTTAAAGCAGGTGAAAATATTATTCAGACTCTTGTGACGCAAGATGTTTGTCGTCCCCGTTGCAGTCTCATGTGTCATTGATACACCTACATGTACGCTCTGTCGTTTCTCCATATGGCTACCTCAAAATTAATTAATGTTTTTGTCGTTTGTAAGGTACTTGAAAAGTTTTTGCACCTGCACTTTTTTGGGACACTTACCATCTTTTATTGATTTTCTTAAGACCCTCTTTTCTTTTCTATCATGTTGAAGATGATCTTCTTGTCTTAACTTTGCAGAAGATATTGCTTCTTTGAAGGAATATTCAAGTCTTTGAAAGAAAGATACGATGGCTAAATATCCCACTTTCATTAAGGTGAATCATCTTCATATAATGTGTATCTTCATATATTTGCATTAAGAACAACAGAACATTAAGGAAAATAAATATTTTTATAAAAAAAGAATCCTTAAGTTAAGATTTAATAAATAAAATTGACATTAATTGATCATTTGGTATATAGTCTCAGATATAGATGCTAAGTATTAGATTACACTACTTAACATACTATGTTAAGAGTTGGGACAAAAATTGTTTATTTTTCCCCCAAAAAGGAGATAATTTAAAATTCATGGAATTAGGAAAATCAAAATATGGATGTAAATATATCAAGAACATCGCCCATTTTGGATTTCAGCTTAATAAAATACCAACTGTAAAACTGGGATTCATAAAAACAAAACATTGTTCATTTCAAATTTTAATTACATAAAATAGTGAGATTCTGAATGCCTAAATCCCCCAGCAAGTAGCCCTGCCCAGATTTGAACTGGGAACCAGAGCCAAGCTTCTAATATACTAGACTGCACACTCCCTCAGATTTGTCATTTTGAAAATTGGAGATATGCTTGGGTCCAATAGCGTAACAAGTAGGTGGGGAGCTTCGCCTGGGAAGAAAAAGCTTGTAAATCATGCTAATCAGCCCCCTATTTTGCCCCCTCTGACCAAAGTAACCCCTGTTGCGCCCCTGCTTGGGTACATGGTTTTATAATTGTAATACACTAATACATCACACCATGTGCATATGGACATACTAATCGGGTACATACAAATAAACATTGCCATGTAGATTGTGCATGCATCTTTACAAGAACGGCCTTCAGCCGTCTTGTTCCTGTTTCTTTTTCTGATGCTTTCTTACATACACAGTCGAGGAACTCGACTGTGTCTTTCTCTGTAACAGTTTTTCTGTTTCTTTCTTCTTTCTGTCATCATGCTAATCTCTCAACCATCACCTCTGAAATTGACCAAAACTGGTGAAAAGGACCAGTACAATACACACAAACTTTTGACATGACCATATTGGTGTCAAAGGTCCGATAGGGTCAATGATTCACAACATTAACCATGCAAAAATCTAGAATTAGCTCAATCTCAAAACTAATACTGTAATCTTGTAGGACTTGATCAACACTACAAAAAATAATTACGACTTGTTCAAATGAAACGCATATTTAGGGGTCCCGGGTCCAAATACTCAAATTACCGTTCCATTTCAAATCACTACTCCTGCTACAGATTACCTAGTATGGATCATGTGGAATCATGTGTGTGGTGTAGTTTGACATCCCCTACCAATTTACTAATGAATTTTGATCAAAGGTCATCGGGGGTCATTAAGGTCAAACTCCTTTACTGTGTGTAAAATTTAAACCAAGGTCAATAGAAAAAATTTTTAGCCCTCCTGTAGGACCTTGATGAGGTCAAATCAAAAGTTCAATCAGACCCCATCACCTGACACATGGGCTTAGGGTCAAAGGTCAAAATACTTCAATTATGTACACTTCAACTATACTCTTTTCCCTTCCTCCTACCGAATTACAGGTTACATGATCATGTGGACTCATGTATGTGGTGTAGTTTGACCTCCCCTACCAAGTTACTTAATGAAAAGTTGATCAAAGGTCGTCTTGGCTCACTAAGGTAAAACTCCTTTACTGTGTGTAAAAAGAGAACTAGACGCAGCGAAATTTGACTCTGAATATCTGATGACATTTCTAACATGGTGAAATATTTTCGAGGTCAAAGGTCATGAAGAGGTCCAAAGGTCAAAGTTCACACTCCGAATAGCTGATGTTTGACTGAAATGATCCTTATGACATTCTAACATGTTGAAAAGATTTAGAGGTCAAAGGTCATTAGATGTCAAAGGTCACAATTTTCAAAATGCTCCGATTGAGCTAAAAGAAAAAAATTGACTGAAGTGATCCTTATTAACATTCTAAACACTGCTGTATTTTCGAGGTCAAAGTCCATGCAGAGGTCAAAGTTCAAACTAAAGAACTGTTCTGGATTGAGCGACATGCGAAATGATCCTTCTTACATTCTAAATGCTAAAATATTTTTGAGATCACGGCATTTAAGTCCAAAGGTCACTACCCTCGCCTGTGTTCAGATCTGTCTCCCGATCTAGTGTCTTCTTCTTCTTCTTCTGGCACCTTCAACACTTGCCCTCTAATGCTCAGTATCCTTGTGACGTATGTGTACTACTTACATCAAATGACCGCTGACTTCGACCATTTATGTCATATGACATTGACCCCGGTTGACCTTTGACCTGGCCACAGGCTTCAAATATGTAATTTAATTGTAAAATTATCTTCTTCTACAGGATTACGCCGATATCACCAAACTGGTTCAGAGGAACCACTGACCCTTGCTTCATATAGGGTGTTTCAGGGATAAGGAGTCAAAGGTCATTAAGGGGGTCATTTCCGGTTTTGAAAGCCAAAATTGTGACAAATATTCAAAAAATCGCTGTCCTTACAAATTACGTAACAGAGTGACGTCATTAGAGCACATGTTTTGTTTTACCAGGCAGGGTCTTCGGTTGTCCACAATTTCAGGATCAAAGGTCATTAAGGGGTCACTTTAAACCAAAAATATTCCAAAATTTTCAATTTTTTGTATCTCAAAACCCCAAACAGTGTACAGTGACTGAACTTTGAGATTTGCGTTCATGTACTGGTGTATGCAAGTATTTATTTTGGAGGTCAAAGGTCATTTAAGGTCATTTTCCGGGTTTTAGGTAAATAATTTCAAGAATTTTTATCTCCAGAACAAAGCATATAGAATTTTTTTATTGCATTGAAACAATGCATTTTTGTGTGCTACACAAATTTTTTTTATACCGGGATCAAAGGTGATTTAAGGGAGTCAAAAGGTCAATTTCCCCAAAAAAAAAAATGCTAAAATAAAGACCAAATATGGCATATCTCAACCTATAGAAAGAAATGATTAAAGCCTGTTCTGGCTGCAGATTGATGCAACATTAATGGTTTTAAAAGAAGTCTATGATAGTCTCCGGACCAAAGGTCAAAGGTCAAAATCACAAACACGCTCCGATTGACTGAAAATTTTCAGGGATAATCCTTGTGGCATCATAAATACAGAACAAGTACAGGTGAACCCCCATCCGGGACCAGGGGTCACCTTATGGGGTGAAAAGGTCCAAATCCCGGACATGCTTGGATTAAGTTGAAACTCAATGAATATGATCCTTGTAAAGTTGTTACACCCGTAATTTAAAAATGACATTAATGGACATTGTGACATTTTGGTGAGTTACAGGGCGTCAAAGGTCAAGTCACCTCAAGGGTCATTAAGGGAATCACAATCCATCCCAATACGGCCGTTTGTAAATTAGATCTGTTCCCAGGTCTAGTTGTTATCTGCTAAAGATTTGTTGCAAGATTGGGGATGTACTATCTGTGAATATTGCCAAAGTGTGCCAGAATTGATGAGGGGGCTGCTGGACTAAAGATGTTTGAACCATTAGCAGCGAAGCGAGCAGGCGACTACGGGTGGGCTCAGGCCTGACTTAGGGCCCCTGGGGGGTTCCAGGCACTTTTTGATCCGCCATTTGCCATGAAAAAAAATCAAATTAAATGTACCATGTTCCTCTTCTTTTCTTCTTTTCTTCTTTTTCTTTTCCTCTTTTTACTTTCTCCCTTCCTCTTTTTTCTGAGAACTTTTGAAGGGGGGGCTTTAGCCCCAAAAGCCCCCCCCCCACCGTGGTACGCCAGAGTGATTGCAACCCCACCCCTGTGAAGCCTTTTAAATCTGCTTAAAAGGCACAGTCAGACTTCACATTCACCCCTATCAGGCGCACCCCAAAATGAAATGGAGATTTTTGTTGGTCCCTGAAGATAGCATCTAGAATTGCTGCTATTTTTATGCACACATCACACAGGGCCCCTCTTCTGAGGAGTACGACAATTTCCCCAGGACCCAAACTATCGGTATAGGACACATAAGTCATGTCCACACAGAGGCTGAAAATCCAGAGTTTCAAACAACTCTGGAGTGTCGAGACGAGGTTTATGACCGTGTGTGTTGAATGCATTAGTCGGGGTTTTACACTACGGAGGTTTATCGAAAGGAAGTGGAGGTTTTATCCCCAAGAAAACTAGGGGGTGAAACTAACTCGATAAAATCAGTGTGTTTTGGAGTGTCGTGCTGTGGGGTGTTTGTGGATTGGAGGTGACCTTGCAACGTCACAACCTGCATCCTGTGACAAATTTCCTGTTGTTGGAATGTCGCGCGTGCAGGGTCACAACTTCGGTCCCTTTGTGGTCGAGTTCCGGTTTACACTCCGAAACGAGAAGAGGACGGAATGGTCGCCGGGGTGAGTTTCGGCCGTCGTGTGGACACAACTTGGGGTGAAATGCAATAATTAGATTTAATTTTCACATCCGGAAGTTTGCCTGACCGTGTGAACCTAGTCTCTGGCCCCTAAAAATTTTTTTTTTTGTTCAAAGCCAACTTTGGACCCCAAAGGTCAAAGGTCAAAATCTACAACAATCTCCTGATTGAGCTGAAATTTGTCGGGATAATCCTGTGGCATATAAATACGAACAAGTAACAGTTGTACCGCATCCGGACCCAGGGGTCACCTTATAGGGGTGAAAGGTCAAAGTCCCTGACATGCTTGGGTTTAGTTGAAACTCAATAATCTTGATCCTTGGGTTTTAAAGTTGTTAACCGTAAAAATACATTTAATGACATTTGTGACATTTTGGTGAAGTTACAAGGGGTTCCAAAGGTTCAAATCACCTCAAGGGGTCATTAGGGAAATCACCATCCATTCCCAATACGGGCCCGTCTTGTAAATTAGATCTGTTCCAAGTCTAGTTGTTATCTGCTAAAGATTTGTTGCAATATATGGGATGTACTATCTGTTTTAATTATTGCCAAAGGTGTGCCCAGGAATTTTTATTGAGGGGGGCTGTGACTAAAGATGGTTTGAACCTGAGAGCGAAGCGAGCAGAGCGACTAACGGGTGGTGTCCAGGGCCTTCCTTAGGGACCCTGGGGGTCCAGCACGTTTGACCCGCATTTGCATGAAAAAAAATCAATAAATGTACCCTGTTCCTCTTCTTTTCTTCTTTTCTTCTTTTTCTTTTCCTCTTTTTACTTTCCTTTTCTTCTCCTTCCCCTCTTTTTTTTTTTTCTTGCGAACTTTTGGAGGGGGGCCTTTCGCCCCAAGGCCCCCCCCCCCCCCGGGTACGCCAGTGATTGCAACCCCACCCCTGTGAATGCCTTTTAATGATGCTTTAAAGCACAGTCAGATCTTCACATTCACCCCTATCAGGCGCACCCAAATGAAATGGAGATTTTTGTTGGTCCCTGAAGATAGCCTATAATTGCTGCTATTTTTATGCACACATTCACACAGGGCCCCTCATTCTGAAGTACTACCATTTCCCCAGGACCCAAACTTGGTAAGGACCCATAAGTCCGGTCCCACAGAGGATGAAACGCCAGAGTTTTCAAAACTCTGGAGTGTCGATCGAAGTTTATGACCTTGTTGAATAATGCATTCGGGGTTTACACCCGGATTTTTAATCGAAAGGCTAGTGGAGTTTTTATCCCCCAAGAAACTCGGGGTTGAAACTGAAACTCCGATAACACTCAGTGTGTTTTTTGGAGTGTCGTGCTTTGGGTTGTTTTTGTGGATTGGAGGTGCCTTGCAACGTCCAACAACTGCATCCTTTGACAAATTCTTCCGTGTGGGAAGTCGCGCGTGCAGGTTCAGACTTCCGGTGTTGGTTTCCGGTCTTCACTCCGATATGAGAAGAGGAGGGAATGGTCGCCGGGGTGGATTTTCGGCCGTCGTGTGGACACACTTGGGTTTGAAATGCAATATTAGATTTAATTTTCACCTGCGGCGTTTCCTGACCGGTGTGAACATATTTCGCTGGCCCCTAAATGTGTTTTTTCAGGCCCACCTTGACCCCAAAGGTTCAAAAGAGGAACAGCCTCAGGGATCAACATATCCACCAGTTTTGAATGGGCTGAACAGTAGCCCATGGGTTTAAACTTGGTAATGAGGTAGCCACCGGGCTCGTGAGCTTTTGACATTTCGAGAGCATAGAAATAAATTTGTCTTTTTAATTTTGGAGCAAATTGGCACGTATCAAAAACATTTCGGTAGAATGGTCAGTTTCTAACAACAGGGTGTTCAAGGTTTTTAGGGGCTGCAAAAATAGCCTTTGCATAACTAATTTGTGTACATAAAACCATAAGAAATGACAAATGCGCCATGTTAATTACAATTTTTGTTTTAAAATTACATTTTTTACAAGAGTCCACTTTATTTTCTGCCACTTCTCAAGATTTTTTTTGGTGCTGTTCTTCCAAGTTACTGCCCTTTTCGGTACCCTGTTTGAGAATCAGTCGCAGAGGTCAAAGGTTAAGATCACCATGTTTACAAATGCATGAAGTACATTTAATGCCTTTAGCTCCAATGCAACAACACCCCAAGGCTGAAACTTATTAACCCAGGAAGGGGGGGGGGGTGGAAAAGGGTAGGCTGCGGATACCAATTTTCACTCCTTACTCTAACAACAGGTCATTTTTCCTAGCATGCTATATAGATTGGTCATCGTTTTCTGAGGTCATTGCTACTGTATAAATGGGTTCATTTTTCCATTTTTTTAGGTCAAAATTTACTATGAAAATAGGTAAATTTTTTTCTGGAAAATCACAATAAAAAGGGTAGATTTTTCTGAATTTCAAAAAAGTTGCTATGAAAATAGTCGATACCCATTTTCACCCCTTACTATAACAATAGGTCATTTTTCCTAGCATGCATATAGATTGGTCGTCGTTTTCTGACGTCATTCCTACTATATAAATGGGTTCATTTTTCAATTTTGGTCAAAATTTGCTATGAAAATAGCCGATTTTTGCTAAGATTACAATGAAAGTGGTGCAAATTTCAAAGTCATCCATATATATGGGTAGAAATTTCCAAACCAACTACATAAATGTGTACAATTTGGTCACTATCCATAGGTCATATTTTTACCAGGGTCTACCCCCCCCCCAATTTATTAGGCATGACTGACCTTGTTTAAAATATATTACCAAAAGCCTTTCATTATAATAACTTAGACTTTATGTAAGCTTAAAGGTGGTCACCCAATTGACAGCCTTGTTCCCCCTCCCCCACTTTACTCAATCAAAATCAAGATTTTGGTATCAAAAGATACTTCAAAACAGACAAAAATGTGCTGAAATCTCACAATATACATTTAATCATTTTTTCATAGCATGAAGAATTTTCAAACTTTCTTCACATCAAATAATGTTTTCGTTTGACAGATATATTTTTTATATATCAATTGCAAAGTATAACAAATATTTCTTGATCGCACATGAAATACACTTGATAATAATTCAGATGCATTTCTATTCTAAGGTGTGTTTCCAGAGCATCCCTCATGTATTCTTATATGTCATGCGTGGTGCGTCCTTTGACAACATGTTTACTTCAATATCAGCTTAAGATACTAAGACAGCTAGAGTGACAAACCACTAAGGCTCTCAAAAGGCCTCTGACCTAGACTCTTACACAAGCTAAGAAATAGTTAACACTTGAAGTGACTGTTAGTGAGATGTGAGCGACATGCAAGAGGTTGTACATTTTGCATCTTCTTGTGAAAAAAATGCGCATTTGCTACTCATAAGTATTTATGCACACGCACACAAACAGACTCTTGCACAGTCTGTAAAAGCCGCAGATCAACTCAAATAATCCGACTGGCTTAGATTTCTGATAAGGATATGTCTGGAAGCTTTCCTTCATGTGTGCCAGGCAAGAAATTACACAACCTGTGTGTGAATGAATAAAATGCCCTAGCCAAACAGTTTGGAAAGGTAGCCTGTGGCAGTACATTTGGGCTGTATTCTGAAAAGGAGTCTAACTTTAGACCTGGGTTTAAGCCTGGGTTAGTCCTACAAGAGTGGACCTTTTTTTCTTTCAAAATATTATGAAATTGAAAGTTAAATGGATGGGCTGTTCCAGTCCATCCATGAGGAAATTTCTCACCCATTATAGCACAATTTTAGAGCATGTTGGAAGGATAAAAGGTCCATTCATGTAGGACTAACCCTGGTTTAAACCCAGGTCGTAAGTTAAGCCCCGTTTACACTGGGCCAAAAGTCGAAGTGAATTCGATTGAGTCATCATCGATTTCACTTTTTCCTGAAGTGTAAACATGCACAGTCGTAATCGATACGAATTCAAAAAGTCGAATGCGAATAAGTCGTCATTGAATTCGAATTTTTTTGCAGTCTAAACGAAACACGTAATCGATTTCATGTCTGCTGGTCGTAACAAGTGACCCGCCAGTCTGCGCATTTCCGGCTTATCACCAAGCAATGCAAGTGTGCTTCTAAACAACTGAGCATGAAGGTAGCGCGGTCATTATAAAGAATTCGGACTTCGGCGTTGTTGTCTTCGTTTTCTCTCTACTTTTGCCGTTGGTTTGACCCAAGTTTTAATCATACTTAGGCCTAATTTCACAGAAAAGCTAACCAGGGCCGCCGAGAGCAACCCTTTAGCATCTGGCCGCCATGTTGAAGATTGCTCGAAATCTCCGTTGAACCTGAAGTCAAACTTCTCGATAAATGAGAGTGCCAACAGACGTAATTATTTTCTGAAAGCGAATTCGGAAATCGGCTTTCAGTATAAACACCTACTACTAGAATTAATTTATGCTAATCCTCAGTCGTAATTAAAAAATAATATCGAATTCAATTCGACTTTTCTCTAGTGTAAACGTGCTATTTGACTCCTTTTGAGAATACCAGCCTTGGTCGACACCGTTTTAAAAAAGTTAAAGAGTATGTGTAGTCTGGGAATATATTGCAATGGTATGTACTTTTTCTCAGGCACTTGCAAAGCCATGTTTGCTTGTGGCCCACCAGTCAAATTAATAGAATCAAATTTGATGGAAGAAAGAACGAAGAAGCGTAGTGTAAAGTTTTCTCAGCAGGTCGTAATTGAGATGTAATAATTATGTTCATAAATTTATAAGAATTTTTTTATTCATATTTGAAATGTATTAATTGTAAAATTGCTAACCTGTTTATATGTGGTTTAAAAAGTCCACCAGTCAGTGTAATTTAAAGATACCCCACCCCATACCGATATATTTTTCCATTTTTCTGTTTCATAGAAAGGGGTATTACCAACATACTTAAATTCCAAAATTTCATTTGAATCCGACACACGATTTCAATGTGAGCAGTAATTGTGTGTATTAAAATAGCCTATAGAGTAATGTACAAACTATTTTCCGGTTTCCGGAAACAAACCATATTTTAGCCCATAGCATCATATTGGCAAAATATTTTGCAAAAAATTAGAAAGACAACATTTGAGAAAAATACAAGGTTTCTTAATGGTACCAAAGTCTCAGGTTTGATGGTGTGAAAGTTGGTGTAAAGGCTTGAGGATCAGGTAGTGTCTCTTTAAGCAGATCATTAATAAATTTTTGAGTTTATTTACTTGATGACTAGTGTGGCACCAGACTTCATTTTCTGGGTGGGCAAACAGGGGGAAAAGTGAAATTGGGGGGGAGGGGGCAACAGTGAAATGGGGGGTGGAAACAACACAAAATTTGCAGATTTTTAACTAATTTTGGCCCCAAGTTGCTGATTTTTGGCCCCAAAAATGCTGATTTTTGCCAAAAATCTGTAATTTTTCTTCTGGCGCCACCACTGTTGGTGACACGAGGCAGCATTATCTTAATTTCACCCCACAAAATGGAATAAAGCATTTAGCTTTTTGTGTGTACTCACATAATGTTACTCTCAAATAGATGCTTTATTTTGTATTATGGAGCTATATCTGGATATTGTTGGCAGGTAGGACTACAGTATGATAAATTTCCAGTATCCATACTCATAAAATTATATTCTAAATCAAACACCAAAAAATGTTATCTGAACAAGTTCCGCATAAAATCATTGATCATGTATATTATGGATAAGTGTGTATTTGGTTTCAACTATTTGGATTGCCAGTTAAATATAATTTTTTTAATTTGTTAAATATCATTCATTTTGAAAGCTGAAAATTTACACATTTTCCCCTTTACACTTGTACCTGATGTCCACTTCCTTCATAAGCTTAAATACAGTATCAAACGCTTAGTTTTGCACATAGGACATAAATAGATATTGACCACTATGGTCGTGACTAATGACTTTGTATTGACCCATTAAGGTGTTGGCATAGGATTGCGTTCTATGGCGTACGCGCAAGCCGAACTTAATAAACTCGGATATTGAGAAGCGTGCATCGTTTGCGGATTTTTAGCGTCGCAACAAGTCTCTATGAGCGATTTTCCACTTATGCATTTACGCGATTTTGTAAAGCGTTTGCAAAATCGCGTTCGAAACTTTGATGTTGCTAGGACCTGTCTAAGAACGCGCCTGATTAATAACGCGTCTCCCTTTCACGCACCCATTTTGTTTTGTTTGCTGCGTGACTAATAGGCGTAAAAATAAACGCGAGACGCAGCGTCTCTATGAAGACGGAAATTCCCTTTAATAAAAAAGTCCTTGTTCGACGATTTCAGGAAAACTAATCCGATGACACCATTGTTTTAGTTCGGTCATTTTGAAGTATGCAACTTAGACCTAAACATATGTGAAAATCAGAACAAACCGTACGGCCCCCATTTGTTATCTTTTTGAAGCACTTTAGTATCGGTAACTCACATTTTCCCATTAGAGTTGCGTGGTAAATAATGTAAAATTTGACAAAAATGTACTTTTTGAAAGTCTTGTTTTCTCAAAAACGAATATGGTAAGCCATGTTTTTTATTTCAGATTGGTTATCAGCACATATGAATGTTTACATAATCAATTTTAACGAAATTGGACGGCCATTAAATCATGAGGCTACACATATTAATAGTTATTGATCACTTTCAAAGCACTCGTTACATGGAGGATATTAATAAGAGGTACATAATGGATTAGTTACGGTGACAACACGCATGTATGTACTACAGCTGTTGTCAATATCTATGACAGTAGCCGCATTATATTTTATTAATTGATTGATTGAGCCATGCATATTTAGGGTCCATTTTTTTACTGCAAGATAGGAGTGGAAGTGGAAATTAGGCAATGTTTTGCTATTTTATTTAAACTGCTGTTTGGTGTAAATGCTTGTATTCTATAAAAGGTTAAATGGGGGAAATATACAAAATCAGCATTTAAGCCAGGAGAGATGAGGAATCCCCAACAATTTTGTTCTTTCCACAGGTTTGGCCAATTGAATTTGATCTAATTTTCCTGTTGAGAATTTTTAAAAAGTCACAAGGTCCGATTTTCATTATTCATTATTACTACTGGTCATTCTTATTTACTGTCATTTCATTATTAATCTCAAAGAAAAGGCCTCTGAATACACTAGTAACCTTCTATTTATTAACATAAAACAAAGTTCCAGTGCCTAATTAATAAAATGGGTATTTGCAGTTTATTTCTTACAGTTTAAAAAATAAGTTAAGCATTTTTAGCACCCGTAATTATGCCCAAGCGCGGGTACAAAGCAGACAAAAATCAGCGGAAACATTATTTATTGTATAACTGTGGACACCCTACCCTTCTCAAGTTTTTAACTGCTTAAAATGAACAAGAAGGGGATTGCTTGAATAATTTTGAGACCCTGAAAATTTGTTTTTTTATCATCAATGTTTCAAAGAAAAACAATTTTTTCACAAATATGAAATATTTTGCCACACAGCGGCAAATCTGATGAGTGCTCCAACATGAAACCTAAGAATAATTTCCCTTGGCCTTTTCCAATGATGCTATATTCTAAAAAAATAAAAGATTCAGTTAACAACTCAACCATGGTATAAAATGTCATCATGTTGTGATTTTTGACCACACATTTTTATTTTTTTTTTAGGTATTTGGTAAGACTTTTTGGGCCAAAAAAAAAAACTAATGAAAAATTGTTACAAAGGGCAGGCGATGAGAAAAAAGAATATTTTCTGAAGTGATCTTATTAATTTATTATCGCCAATTTTTAAGATCTAACCGCCTATAGGCAGTGCACATTAACCGTCTAATTCAACCACCCACGTCCTTTCCACTCAATTTTATTTAGCTGGCTGCAGGTGCCTACTCCCAATTATGGCACAAAAGGTGATTTGCATATTTGCAAGCAGACAGCGCTATAGTCAGGTTTAAGCCAGTCTGGTGTAGGACCCTGACTGTTTTCTGTCAGCTCTTGTACGCTCAACCTTGGTTTTAACTAAAGTTCAATTAGGATCAAAATTATGAAATTTGAAATTAAATATATTTGTATTTTAATTCGCTCTGGCATTCCATATATGTCCGCTCTGGCTTGACATTTTGTAAAGGTGAGTTTGTAATTTGGGGTGAATGGGTTAGCATTCACACAGATGTGTTTCTTCTTCTCTTACGCCGAAATGAAAGTACAGCCGTAATGAAATTAAAATGCGGTCTTACTGCAGGTCTTTTGTAGATTTTTTTGTAATTAACTTGATATTCAAATTTAACTGGATTATTTATATCTTCCTTTTCTGTGTGTATAATTATTTTTTTTTTTTGCTTGATGATTAAAGGGGGACTGGCCGATTTAGTCATATCTAGTTTTCATCATGATTGAATAACCTTGACCACAAAATCACATCGTGTAAGTTTGTGCCGATATTCAATCCGTTTTGAGTGAGAGCTAAAAACGAGATTTTTGTCAGTTCCATAGAGTACTCTGAATATTGGTCGACCAAAATGGTTTCACATTTTTGCTCCATAACAATCTCAACCAAATATCTTTAAACCCTAAGATTTCACAGGACATGAGAAAAATAGTAGTTTTCTTCAACAACCAAATGTTGACCAGTTTCTTCCGATAAAATCTGGGCTTCTGGGGACGAGGCTTATTTGCGATCGGGCCATGGTCCTTTAATATGCAATACACTTAGTAACGTTCACCCTACTTCAAAGGCTGGTATTTTTTAAGAGAGTCTAACGTTAGACCTAGGTTTAAACTAGATGCGAGTCCTTCGGGAATGGACCCATTTACTTCAACTCTTTAAAATGTGTGTAAAGAATGACCATTCATACATGTAATTTTTCTATACCTATTACAGCACACCTTTGCATATGGAAAAAGAAAAGGTCCATTTATGCAGGACTAACCCACCCTGGTTTAACCCAGTCTAGAAGTTTGACTCCCTTAAAAAATACCATCTTCAGTGTGTACAAAGTGGAAAATTAAAGGGGGATGACCTGAGTTAATTGTGTAGTTACAGCTTGACTGGATGACCTTGACCCCCAAAACCCCATCCAGTAAAATTTTGTGCCGATCTTTCAATCTATTGGATGTGAGCGTCAAAATGTGATTTTTGTAAGCTCCTCAGAGTACTGTGTATAATTAATAATGAGCAAGCCCAAATGGGGGCACATTTTTCACTCATAAAACCAAATCATCTTTTAAGCCCTAAAAAATATTAGCTGCTTCAGACCCAAAATATTGACCCATTCCGTATGAATAGTGGTTCGGGGGATAGGCTATTATTGATCGGGATATGTAGCGCACAAAATACATACTCTCATAATTGTACACAATTGAATATTTTACATGTTTGTAACTGGGCACTTCTGACCTCCCAAAATGTGAAAATAATGCAGTGCAACTTAATTCCATTTGAGACTAACGCAAAGCAACTTTAGGTGCCAACTATGCATTATCACACCTTTTTGTCTTAAATTATGCTGAAATAATCATCAGCTCACTAACATAGGAAATGTACTCATCGGATTTGCCGGGGGTTATTACGCAGAAATATTTAGGCAGCCAATCCTCTGGGCACTCTTTTCCTCCAATATAAGTGCACCATCTTGGATCATATTCTTTGGCCACTCTGAGCCTGAAACAATGATTGTTTGCAGGGTAGGTCATGCCACCTACAACGCAACAGCAATTCAAAATGCACAACCTTCCGGTTGCTAGTCTGTTTTCAAAGACTTAACGGTAATGGGTAGGAGGGCGCTCTTACGCATATTCGAACTGTTACACCCCGACTTGACTAAACTAGGCCTGGTCAACGAATATTTAGATCTAAATGACCGTTATTGAATTGGCACTATGTTGCGCGGTGTTAATCACTAACCCCGACGGATTTGAAGTCAATAATTTTTTTCTTAATTTATCATGATATTACTAAGATCTTGTGACAAGGTTTAAGAGATGATTTTTTAATGCCACTGGGACGAGCCTGCCGTAGTCATGCACGTAGCATTTCCCAAATTACCGTTTGAAATCCCGTGCCCAAATCGAGAAGGTCCGTGTCCACCCCCCCCTGGTTGTTGCGTCCCTCTTGCTTTGAGTGGCATATAACCTAACCTATTGGTGACACTTAAGCTCTGTGACTATCTGTGTGGTTAATAACCTGCTTGGTTAGTTAGACAATTTTTGATGGTGACATGTTGCCTTAGAGTCTAATGAGAATTTCTGCTTAAAAATGAGCAATATTGGCTAGGTACTCAGGGGTCCCTCATCTGGAAAGTCTGACCAAAGTCCCCTTTTCCTAAAAGAGAAAAAGTTGATAAATTCACCTTTAAGTAATGTCACTGGGACCTAGGCTGCTGTAGAAAATACATGTAAGAATTCCCTAAATACCGTTTGGAAATCCATAATGCCAAATCAAGCAGATCATTTCCGACCCCCCCCCCCATGGTCTTAATTCATTGCACAAATATCTGACTCTCATATTATCTTGTGTACACATTGAAATTTCATGTGTTTTGTAAACTTTGCACTTGCTTTGACCTCCCAAACCGTGAAATAAACGCAGTGCAATTAGTCCATGGTAGACTACTTACAAGCAACCTCGAGTTGCTACTCCTAATTCATTATTCCACCTTTTTGTCTTAATTATTCTGAAATATCTCAGCTCACTAAAAAGGAATGTAATCGGATTGCCGGGGGTTATTACGCATAATTTTTAGGCAGCCATTCCTCTGGGAACTCTTTTCCCTCCAATATAAGTGCACCCTGGAATCATATTCGTTGACCACTAGTGCCTGCTTAATGATCGTTGGGTCTCTCTTGCTTTGAGTGGCAATATAACCCTATTGGTGACTAGATAGCTCTTTGACTATCTGTGTGGTTTATTAACCTGCTTTGGTTAGTATAGACAATTTTTGATGGTGAAATTTTGCTAGAAGTAAAATTAGAATTTCTATTCTGCTTTAAAAAATGAGCACTATTGGTGTGGATGGGGGGGGGGGCTGGTGGCTGGGCTGTGTAGATCCTCATCTGCAAGTTGCCCAAAGTACTCTCTTTTCCTGAAAGTAGAAAATTGTCCACTATTCCAAGATTCGACCCCTAGATTGTTAAAATATCACCTTATTAGTCAAGACCAAACAAATGTGCATTTTGTGATTAGTAGCCTCATCCTCCCCAACACATATAGAACAAGTTGAGACTTTAAAATCATCTGAATCATTGGACAAGTATGTGTGTATATGTCTAATCTTATGCCCAGATTCGAGCTATTCTAGAAGAAATTCGATTTTTGTATTTTCTGTCTTTAAATGAACATAAATTACAACACAAAGCATTTCTCATAACATAAAAATGCACCATCATAATCAACTGAGATGTTTTTAAAAATGTCTTTCTTGAAAATACCCAACAAACCTAGACATAACTGGAGGCTATGGTCCAATACACCTCTAATGAGACTTCAGAAAGCCTTATTTTATCCTTAAAACATTAAGAAACCTTAAAGTTTATCCTGCAGGCCAATTTTTGCCTTCCAAAAAACCCATTTGGGCTGTCCCTCCGTCTGACTCCATATACGGGACAATGGCACCACCTGCTCTGTCGAATTAAGAGTGATATGATGAGATGTAACAGGGATAGGCCCAGGGTCATTCTGATCCCAGGGGGAAGGGGATGCAGTGTCCCCGCATATGCACAATGAGAAAATTGGTAGCGTTATTCATGCTAAATCCGCCCTTTTCAGCAACCTTTTGTTCTGCGATCAGACCATTTTGCCAACAAACTAAACATTTTTGGTACTGACTGAAAATTGCCCCCCTCAGAACGATCGGCCTGGCCTGCGGCAATTGTATGGATGATTAAGTTGATCAGGTTGGATATAAATTAGTAGAAATACTAAGTGGATAAGAGATTAACCCTAAACTGTTCTCATTTCTAGAGAAGAAGGAGGAAGGGAAGGGGTTAAGTGCTAGTAAAGAAGATTGGACACCTTGGGTGGGATTTGACCAAGGCCCCCCCCCCACCCCCCATCCCATGACCAGGCAATCCTTATGGTTTCCACTGGCCAAAGCCATTGATTTCGTTGCCCCATGTGTGTGTGTTCATCATCGCACATTGAGCTAGAATATAAACCAAGAGGAGAATCGCTTATCGGGAAGGGCCCAGCCCGTAACCATTTTCCTCTCACACCCTCGCCGCCATCCTTTGTTGTTTCGCAACCAGCCGCGCATCGTCGCTGTTACTGCACAAGCACACACGCCCTACAAATCTGTGCGTCACGCGTTATGTTAATAGTTGTTGCATTACCCCCAGGTATTCCATTGTCCTGAATCGGCCGATTTTTCTGCAATAATTATGCGAACCAATCATGGAAGAAACCATGCATTTAAAGAGATTCCTGCATTCCTATGCACAAACGTCTCCCTATGACCCCTGTAAATTTTTTTTAGGACAAGAGATATTTGAGGTCCGAGTGAAATCATTGGCATCAGTCCCGTTATGGTGTTTTTCACTCGCTTAGAGTGTGACGAACGTAAAATACGGCGTGTCTCTAAATATGCATAAGGACTTTCCAAATACGACGATACGTAACCAAATTGTGGTGCCCAAAACCATTTTTAATGAAGTGCGTATGCTCATATAATACTTTGGGCACCTTGGTTACGGCGTTTGTTGGAGAAATCCGCTTGTCATCTTTATAAGCGTCATTGTCATCGCAATCTTTTTGGACAGTTCTAGCCTCAGTTCATGTGAATTTTAGTGAGTTATTCTCGTGTTAGTGAGTTATTCTCGTAGTTATTCTCGTGTAGGGTTATTCCATACACTGAGGAGGCAATCCTATAACCTGTTTGTGTGAGTATCGTGTCGGTATAATTTATTGTCGCATATCGCTGCTCATTTTTCTCAGGTGATGTGGTTTGCACAAGTGTCCTCCCTTTCCATCACAAACCTCTGGAAGTCTTTGACAAGGCGGGGGGCACCTGACCAACGGAGGCATATCAGAATTTGCAGGGGTGTAAAGCCACCTGGATCTATATGGTCGGAATTTAGCCTTCACTTTTTAGCTGTAACATGTTCTGATTAATAGCGTTGCTTCTGATTTGAAATGATGGAGTCGGCTTAATGTCGTGGGAAGATTTCACACGTAGATTGCAGATGTTGGTCTGAGCACAGACTCACCACATAACCCTTGTCATTGCAATGACTTCCAGTCGTTTGAATTTTTTTTCCTCAGTGTCGCAGACAGAGTAGATTTGATGTTCTAAAAATGCGACAAGGTAACGTCACGCTTCACATAATGCATCGACTATTTTCCCACGTATGTGTCTGCAACACATGACATTTCATTCCTCCCATAATTGCGAGATTTCAGTTGTTTTTAAATACACTAATGATGCTCGTCCGGTGGGATTCGTCTCAAGGGCGTCTGACTTGAAAAACTACGGTTTAAAATGCAACGTGTGACCACCACGTTGAGCAAGCATTGACTTAACAGTCGGTGTTACATGGCATATTATTGCGTTGCATCCGTGGCACAATATACATTTCAATATGTTATTGGTATTGACACGACGGAAATTATCCGCCATGTTTCCTGGACTGTAGGACTTAAACCCTTGAATCTATCATAACGATCACAACATTTATTTTATGAGATCTGTAGTATTAATTTGAAGTTGAAGCTGCCAGGAGACATATAATGAATTCACAAGGGACATTCTTGGATTCATACCGGTGGCTTAAGTATCATGGCACTGTCTGATGTTTTCTGTTTTTAGTTTTAAAGGAAGTGATATAGTTCATGAATAAGGTTTTATTTGATTTGTATTTTTTTTTTTTTCATTTCTTTAGTGCTGGATTTGTTGTGGTGTTTTGTGAAATCATATCCTTTAGATGGCATTTCTTTGATGTTTTGTAAAGAATGGTGGTGCGATTTTTCACATCATGTTTTCCTATTTGCTGAAATATAATGAAAAAACTCCCAATCCACATTTTAGGTTAAATTGATCAGTTTAAACAAATTAACCAAAAAACAAAAATGCAAGACTGACAACCTGGGGAAAGGAGGCCTGTAAAAAGCAATGAAAGGAAAATTTCTTACTTAAGGATTAATGTTGCCTTAAGAGACCATTGATGCCGAAACGTAGGCAACACAAATGGTATCAAAAACAGGGCAAACAATCACAGACTGATCATCCTATATAGGCCTATGACTGGCCGGGACTTATCAGTGGGCAGTGTGTAAATAATACCCCCAGGCTCGTAATACCTCACAACGGCCCTGTAAAAAACTGTGTAACATCACAAAAGAACAGTATGTATGGTCATGGTGTGGTCAACAACATTTGAAGACCTTTTTGTGTATAACATCTAAAGGAAGTATTTTTTCCAGGCAAACTTATTGTGTCGTCTGCAGAATTGCAGAGGCACATAGGATTATTACGTCGTGTGTGTGTGTGTGTGTGTCTTGGTCAAAATGTTTAACCCTTAATATATTGCATCCGTATGAAGTTCCGTATACGTAAGGGCTACGATCATGTACTTGGATTGGAAGAGGGGCGGGGTGGGGTGACACGTGTGCCCTTGGTAACCTCATGTGACCTTGGGCCCCTTCACAAACTGCAACGGCAGATGACACTTGCGGCCGAAGTATTTTGGGGGTTAAAGGTCCCAGGAAAATTTGAGATGATAAACCTGCTACAAATCTTTTACAGAGATTCCATTCCAATAAACAGGGCCAGAAAAAATAAATATTCTACCAGTGACACTCATTTGTGAAACTATTGATTTCAGTCAGTGTCATGAATAGATTCACACCAGCACCTGGAATTTTCTATTGTCTCTCTGACAAATCAATAGTTTCACTGATGATGTCATCACCAACTCAAATATTGATGCTTCCTCCTGGTCCCTCCCTTGTAGACCTTGACACAAAACCACATCATTCTATTTGCCTTTCCTGGGACCTTTAAGAGAAAAATATGAGCCTCCTTTTGATATCAACATCTCAATTTTAATGAGGGTAAATGTGAAGGGACAGGTTGTCAATCGGGTCACACACCTTTAACTCTCTCCTCTTTCTACTCTCTCTCTTCTCCCCCCTCCTCTCTCTCTCTCTCTTCTCTCTACTTCCCTCTCTCTCTTTGGCTCTCTACTCTCTCTTGCTCTCGATGACTTATCATTCATGTCCTGTGAACCAAAATGAAACCTTACCCTACGGCTGAAATGAGTTCATTTCATTTTTGTGATCACCAATGTAGTCTAAAGATTATGCACTGCTTGTACAATGACTTCAAAGTATTTTTCGTAAATCAGAAAAGGAATTGTTTCTAAAAATAAAATCTTGTGATTACGAAAAAGAATCAATTGAACTATCTTAGTTATGGCATTAGCTGCCCAGACTTGTCTATTTTAAGGCATTCCTTTGGCATGGCATTGTTCCATATTGAGGCAGAATATATGGCACCATTGATGGATGTAGGTTTTAGCATATTTGTTTCCATGCAGATTATGAATATCCAATAAGATTGGCATGGTTTACACTTAGGCCCCAGATGAAATGGTGTTTGCCTCACGCATCTGAAAATAAAATAAGAATAATTCCTATTCTTCAATATTTTCATAGGTTTGCTTTTGTATTTGGGGGGGGTGGGTTTGTTCATGATGTTGCAGGTATAGGAAACACAACCACACACACCACATATGCAATGCACCACCCAGACACACACCACACACATACATAAAACACACATATCACACAATGCACACACATGCCCATACATGTACAACACACATACAATAAACACATGCACATACCCAATAAACACACACAAATCCAAATTTTTTCTTTTTTTAAATTTAAACAACTATTTTAAAGGTTAGTCCAGGTTGGTTTGGCACAAGGCTCATAACTTTTTTTACAATTTCGTTTTATTTTTCTATTTTTTTTTTTTTAATTTTTTAGGTTTTTTCTTTTTTTAATTTTGAAATGTCCCTGGCCATGAACATTTGTATCAAAGTGTACATTAGACCCTAACACCTATAGATAAATTTATCGCTCCTCTAAACCAACCCGGCTTGATAGCTTATTGGCAAGAGCGTTGTGCAGTAATACAAAGTCGCCGGTTCGAATCCGGCCAGCACTCATGGGTTTTTTTTCCACACTAACAACGTGCGCTGACCATCTCCACAAGAAAAATTAATAAATAATAAATACACCTTGTTACCTGGAGAACAATTAGTTTAAAATTTCAGGTGTACATTTTGATTGCTTAATAAAGTCCACCTTCACCTTGGTATGGTAACCGTACATGTTCTAGGTCAAGTTTAGAATATCGAGCTCATGTGTAAACTAAAGCTGTATATTTTGTCTGATCAAAGTGATGAATGGGCCTCCACATTTACTGTGGCTTAAAGCACTCCCTCCATTACTAACACTTGATTACAAGTTCAAGTCCATATTTTCCTTCATTTTGTGTGTTATGGTTTTTAAGATGAAGCCAGATGTAGAGAGATTGGGTTGTCTCGTTGGTGTATGGGGCAGTTGAAAAGCAATTCACATTAAAATGATTCATAGTCATGTGTGAGAGAAGTCGAATATTCTTTCCTAAAAGGATTTCTGGACCTGTTCCAATCATATTATGTTCACCCAGGAGCTAGCAGACAATTGTCACACATCTCAAGTTACCAAACGGTTTGATGATTAAATATGTTACAGACTGACATGAACCCCTAAAATGGATTCTGACAGGACCCCTAAAATGTGATTCTCTGACAGTGAACCCCTAAATGTGATTCTGACAGGAACCCCTAAAATTTTATTCTGACAGGAACCCCCTAAAATGGTTTTCTGACAGGAACCCCGAAAATGTGATCTGACAGGAAACCCTACAATGTGATTCTGACAGGCACCCCTAAAATGTGATTCTGAAGAACCCTTTAAAATGTGATTGACTAGACAGGAACCCCTAAAATTGATTCTGAAGAACCCATTTATTAAAATGTGGATTTCTGACAGGAACCCCTAAAATGTGATTTGACAGGAACCCCTTAAACTTGTGATTCTGGACAGGGAACCCTAAAATGTGATTCTGACAGAAACCCCTAAAATGTGATTCTGGAAAGAACCCCAAAATGGGGATTCTGACGGAACCCCCTAAAACGTGATTTGACAGGAACCCTAAACTGATTCTTAGTGCCGCAAGTGTGCCTTAAGGAGAGGGGGCCAATTCAAAGTTTGTACAGGGGTAAAATTTTAAATTTATCCAATCAGTTGAAAAGCAAACCATGTTTGTCTAACCATCAGGATTCAGAAAGGGTATAGTTTGTAATATGACAGCCTAAAGTTTCAGATTATAGGCTAAAAACAGCAAAATCAATTAAAAAGGGTCATTCATATGTACAGGGGTCAAATTTAAATTTGCTCGATCGATAACAAATTGTTGCAAATTATTGGTGGGCTCATAGGATAAATTAAGGGAATAGTTTTGGTGTTCAATTGCTTTGCTTACGAAAGTAGGGGGGAAACCAAGATCAGCCCCATTGAATGCAATGGACGTTTGAACCTTCTGTGCCCCTACATCTAAAACTAAGCATTTAAGACAGTCAAAACTATTTATTCCTTATTTTAATTCCTATGAACCCACCAATAATTTGCACCATTTTTTATCCAAATCGGTAGCAAACTTTAAAATTTGACCCCTGCTGTACAAATGAAATTTGACCCTATTAGTTGATTTGTGCGTTTTAAGCCTAGAACTCTGAACTTTAGGCGTACATATTACAACTATACCTTTTCTGATTCTTATGGTCAGGAAACAAGAAAACCCATGGTTGTGCCTTTTCAACATGATTGGATCAATTTCACAAATTTGACCTACGTACAAATTTTGTTTGGCCCCCTCTCCTTAAGGCACCACTGCGGCACTTAAGAATCAAGTTTCAGAGAGAGGTTCCGGTCAGTCTGTCAACATACTTTAATCACTCAAATTTTTGTACTTGAGATTGTGTTACAAAGTGTGCTAGCTCCCAGGCTAGGTAGTTTCATGATACATGCCAATGGTAATTAGATGGGCCTGAAGTGTGGCTTGTATGAACAGGATTTTGATGTTTGTTCTAAGAATTATATGTTGGAGGCTTGACTCAATTATTCTAGTTGACCCACTATTACAAGTATTAAAGGAGCACTACCCGATCCTTCAAGCTCGACGCCCACTTTCACACTATCGAAACCTGAGAATTGGTATATTATAAACTTTATTTTTATCATCTTACTGCACAAATTATTTTGATGGACTGCCTCCATTTTTTATGCTACAAGCTAAAACATAGTTTGTTTTGGTAGCTGGAAAAATATTTTGTACTCTATGGCTATTGTAATACACACACAATTACTGTGAATATAAATGGTATGGTCGGATGTTAGTGTTTTTGTCCCATGTACAGACCAATTACAAAATTAAAAACTACAAAAAACAAACAGGAACACACATCAACACAAGAATTATTAACTTTATTCAGCATAAAATTCATATATAAAGTATGATGCTTAGTGCTTGTTGAGTGTATCCGTTTAACGTTACACGACGGAAGCTCACTACACGTTTAGAAAATACACTCCACGTTTACACGTCAGCACACCCTACTAACTTTTTTTCAGTATTATTTTTAATTGCTGAAAGTCAAATTTTCACCAAAATTACCCGTCGTCAGTGAAAAGTAAAGTAAACAGTTCCAATGCTTCTAGAAATGGTTTCCGACTTTAACTACGGAAACAGGGAAATCCCCCATTTACCAAATCTTGTACGTGAGTGGAGCGACTTCGGCATAACACCGCATCAAACCCGGCCCCAATTATTTGGTGCTTCAATTACAGAGGGATCTACAAAAGGTAAAATGACAGCGCTAAATGGAAGCTCGCACATTGATTCGTCTTTGAGATCTTTGGGATATTCAACTGCTTTATTTTGGATTAAAACATAACATAGGTAGTACACAACATTTTATTGTTTCACGATGATATTTATGATCGAATAATGCAAACCGGGTAACCCGAATTACGAACGATTTTAGGCGCAAGATGGCATTTGCGTGGAAGCGCCAAATTCGCGTCGTTAACTTGTTATGACCGGGTAAACTTTAAACGCACGGAAATCAGACGTGTAAACGGATAGGAATTAAAACGGTAACTCCCAGCTCTAGTATTGCTTGAGGTTTTTCCAGAGGAAAAATTTTATCATGCATGTATGTATAAACAATTACATTGCAATAAGATAAGTGAAGCTAAGTGCCACAGAGCTATTATTTGCAGTACATGAGTAATTTCAAGGACAACTCTGATCAAACTGATGTGCCATGAAGCCACAGCTTGAGTATTTTTTTTTTTATGTCTTTATAGTTTTGAAATGACCAAGTTTTTTGAAGTAAACACAAATTGACATAAATGGGTAGAAAAAAATGTATTTGGACTGTTTTGATGTTCACCTAGGCTACTACATTACATTTAAAGACTGTAGACTTGATTCCCTCCCACTTTCTTTAAAAGAATAAACTTGTCACCATTTTCAAGAACTTAGGAAATATAACAACATTGAAAAGGTCATTGAGCACAATATGTGGCTTTCAAAGCCCAAAATGTGTCTGTCACACGTGGGAAACTCTAATGTTATGGAATTACCCGTTAGAGTTTCATTGGGCTTGCTGTTGGATAATTTTAATACTGGCATCTTTTAGTAAATTTATGCTGTTCAAGAAAAAATGAACCATGTATATGCTGTACATTGCCTTCTGACATAAGCTTGACCATTCCAACCCGAGGGTGGTTTTGAACCAATCCCATAATGCATTGCAAGTGTGCCAATACGTACTGTACTAAACGTGTAGTACATATAGAGATAAAAATTGTTTAAAGAAGTTTA